>JBBPCZ010000115.1:43711496-43713996 GCA_037974445.1 Brycinus macrolepidotus | reverse complement strand
ACTTTTAATAATTAGTGTCTTTGCACTGCTGTTCTAATACAATATTGTACAATATATATGCACTGCAACTATTCATCACTGCAATTTACACTTTCCTAAATGGTTATTGTAGTGTTTGTATGGTTCTAGGTCATTTTAAGAGGGTTCTTTGCACTTGCACAATAAATGGGTTTTTTAATGAATGATATAGTATATTGTGCTTCTCTTATGGCATCAATTAAAAAAAAAAAAAAAACTTATTTTGAAGCACCAGAGAGAACAGAAAATGTATCGTTTTGGTCCTCTAGTGTAATAGCAATAAAACTGTATTGAATTTATTGAGCATGAAGGAGGGATGGGGGAGGAGTGAGAGGGAGGAATGCCCAGTGTAATGGTCAGGGGGTTCCGTGCCAGGCCAGAGACATGCAGAGAGGCCAAAATGAGCACCCACAGGCATGAGGGAAAACAGCCATGGAACAAGTGGAAAGATGGAGAGAATGAAGGTGGAGAAGTGAAGAAAGGTGAGATGAACGAATGGAGGGAAACTTTGAGATGACGCTCAAGAATGGAAAGAGGAAAGCAGGCATTATTGCCATTTATTGACTCTCACCATTCTCACTTTAGAGGTACAGAATATTATTATCAAAGTGAAGTACTATTCAAATGTACCTTTAACATAATGTAACAACATAATTAAAAACGTAGTTACACCATGGATTGCATTTATATCTGATTTTCTTCATGTCAGCACTTAAAGAAAGTATTGTCTATTCAAGGAAACCTACATGCATGAAGAGTAACCTTTCATCTGATTCAAATCACAATGATAAAAATAATAATCATAACCATAATCGACTAGAATTCACCCTTTTCGCAGAGTTTTTCCCTTGTTTCTATCAGCTAGAAATATTTCAACAAAATGTAAAAAAGTCTTAGTAAGGTTAACCCATGTAACTTTGTTGCTCGAACAGTTGAGGCCTACTTTTAGTAACAAGTTTAACATCACACACAACAATTTCTCATCATGTACATGTCGTGTTATGAGAGTGTTTGGCACGGTGAGTGATTTTTCATGTGTGCTATGTTTTCCTCAGTAGCATAACTGTGTGTGTGTGTGTGTGGTAGCTTGGCTGAAGTAGAAGGATGTGTGTTATTGTGCAGTGGGGGAGAATAAGTGAGTGGTGCTGAGCAGCTGAGCTCAGGGCGAGCACAGCCACCTGACATCCACCAGGCTTCTACACACAGCCTTTTGGCAGTGATACACACACACACACACACACACACACACACACACATACACAACACATGCCCTAATTTTTCCTTCATTTAGATGGAGATTCAGCCACATCACAAAGACTCTCTCTCTCACTCTCTCTCTCTCTCTCTCTCTCTCTCTCTCTCTCTCCCTTCCCCCCCCCACCCCCCCACCCCCCCACCCCGACTTCATCTTAATCATCTGCGTAGCTTCTTGATCATGTCCTGTGTTTTTCCTGGACAAGTTTGAAATTGCATGCGTCAGGACTTTGCTAATTAAAGTCATACTTTCAAAAATGCCATAATAACTGTTAATTAGCTTGATGCTATTTTCAGCATAATTTGCTAATTAGTGGAAAACCTGTACAGCATTTCTTGCTAATTACAGCTCGGCTCCACACGCCGCATCTGTGACTGGCCTCCAAATGATGCCATTACCCAGTCCCGCATCACACATTCGCTCAAAAACACTTAATTACCTCCACCGATATTGACAAACTCTGAAGTCAGCTGGATTTTTGAACTAATATGTTTAGGAGAAATATTTGTGTCATATATTTCGCACCGCGGTCACTCAATATGCAAATGCCGGCGGAAGGTGTTTTGGAAAACGAGGCTGCGAGGAATTATGCAGCAGACAAATGCTGGATAAGCAGCCTTTATTAAACATGCATGGACGAGAAAGATTGGTGTGTGTGTGTGTGTGTGTGTGTATGTTGCTGTGTGAGTTTGGTTAAAGTGTGTGTATATATGTAGGTATGAGTGTGTGTGTGTGTGTGTGTGTGTGTTTGTGTGCATATTTGCCTGTGCTGGCATGTTGTTGTCTTTCATGCTGTTTGGAGATGTTAACCGTTGCTATCCAGCTACTGGCAGACTTTCACACATGTGGCAGAGAGATCGACACACACACACACACTCTCTCTCTCACTTATTTCCATGGTTTTACAGTCCTGTTCATGCTGCTGCTTCATTCTGAGCAATCACTTTCATGCAGCCTGTTCTCACTTAGGTCTTGTATTGGGGTGATGTGTGCATTACTGTGTGTGTGTGTGTGTGTGTGTGTGTGTGTGTGTGTATGTGTGTGTGTGTGTCTGTGTTGAGTGAGTGAAGGCCAGTAATTGGTGATAATGTACATTAGTGAAGAGGCTTTCTGAAATGTGAGATGTGTTATCAGACAGAGAGTGAAAGAGAGAGAGAGCATCACTGAGATGTACATCAAAGAGCCCCTGCACCCGGAGGAGACATGCCCCTCCACAATCACCCCCCC
>JBBPCZ010000115.1:43701790-43711396 GCA_037974445.1 Brycinus macrolepidotus | reverse complement strand
CACACTAACGCAATCTGTATGTATCTCTAAAGAGCAAACTTTTTCAAGGGAAGGAAAAGTACATTTTTAATTCAGTGTATGATCGTGTGATAAATAAATATATTTCTCATAATTTTGGACCATTTCTATTTATCCATACATTCTGATCGGATGGCATTTCAGTTCCAACACTGAAATAAACCCGTCCAGCAAACAGAGAGAGGATGAAGAAGGAAGAGAGAGAGAGAGAGAGAGAGAAAGAAAATGAGAATGAGAATGAGAAATAAGAAAAATAGACAGAAAGAAAAGAAATGAGAATTGAAAGAAGGTAGAAAATGAAAGAAAAAAGGAAGGACAGAAAGAAAGAAAGAAAGAAAAAGGAGAGATGACAGAGAGAGGGAGAAATGAGAGACATGGTGTCAGAGGGAAGCAGAGAGAGAGAGAGAGAGAAAGAGAGAGAGGAGGAGAACCCTGGGAAGAGTAACCTTACCACCAATTATGACAGGGGTCCTCCTTAATCTATTTGTTTTTATATCTTTTCTTAAGTGAATGGAGGCGGATTAGAGCGAGAGAAAGGAAAGAAAAGCGAGGAGAAGTCAGGTGCTTCACTTTGAATGAGGGCAGGAAAATGATCCAGTAATGGTATTGGTTAAGATAAGAGGGGCTTTACTATAGAGCTGGTGTGGTTGAAAGTTCTTTCTTTCTGTTTCCCTTCAATTACTTTGGCCCTGTGAAGCCCGGGTCTTTTCAAACGACTAGACCCACTCCTCTCTGAAGAGTCTCTCTCCCTCTCTCTCCCTCCCTCCCTCTCTCTCTCTCTCTCTCTCTCTCTCTCGTCTACCACCTAAGCGCTGTCACTAATCACATCATAATGATTCTACCCCTCTGGTCAGACAGACAGAGAGAGTGAGAGAGAGAGAGAGAGAGAGAGAGAGCAGGGAAAAGTTGTATTAATTACCCCGCGCTGGCCGGCCTGATCATTTTATCACTGATTTGTTCTCCCCGCAGTTTTGCAACCAGAGATAAAAGTGGAAGCGAGTGCCTCCGGTCGTCTTGAGAAGACGGAGGGAGGGATACGGTGAGAGAAAAAGAGCACGAGACGTGTAGGGAGGGCCTCAGACGTGAAATTAAACACGTCTGCTCTCTTTTTTTTTTTTCTCCTCTCTCCCTCTCTCTCTCTCTGACAAACCGAAATGCCGTCTCCTGTAATTGATAACTGCCTTGTCCAATTATTTTGCACATAACAATACACAGCGGCCCCTCGCATGCGCTTTAGCCGTGTTGTAATTAGCTATGCTAATATCCCTTTTATTGGCCTTAATATTGCCCAACGCCTCGCTGCCGTCCAAGGGCCACCAGGGCCCCTTGTCCTGTCACGAACGCTGATTATTGAGAAGGATAGCTTTAATCAAACCTAATTGCAGTTAATTTTTTTCTCTTTTTTTTCCCTCCACCCTCGCTCTCTCGCGCTCTGTCTTTCTCTCTCCCTCTCCGTTGCAAGGCGTCTAATGTGACCGACTCCTTGATATTCCATTAAATTACACTTTAACTGCCTCCTTTGTTTCCAATACTCGCACAAGTTCTGCGCCGCAGACCGTTTTAGAAAGACGAAAGGAGAGGAAAGGAGGAGAGAGAGAGAGAGACAGAGAGAGAGAACGAAGAGAGGAAAGAGAGCGAGAGAGAGAGAGAGAAAGACTACTGTATGCCCCAGTCTTATTTAGGTAAAGGAGTAAATTACACTTTAACTGCCTCCTTTGTTTCTGATACTTCTGCAACTTCTGCGAGCCGTTTAAAGACGAAGAGAGAAAGCGAGAGAATGAGAGACAGAGAAGCAAGCAGCGTGGGGTCATAATTGCTCGCCTGCTCACAAAGGAGCAATTTCCTCGATCCCCATGTAGAACTGAAACGGCTCCTAATTCGACTGATATTATGCTGGAGTTGTGGACGGCGGCCCGAGATGATTTTCATTAGATAGCAGAGCAGCTCTGCTTAATCAACTACTGAGAACGAAGCAGACACCAGGCAAACACGCGGCGCCATAATGAGGGCCTCATTGTGCACACGCGCTTGCGTGAGTGTGTATTTTAATGCATTAGTATAAATATTCATAACGCGGCAGACTTTTTGGTGACAGTGCACACCGTTCACTCACTTCAGGTGTGCAGAATTCACCTGTGTCTCTTGTTCGTGTCAGGGGATTTTTCTGACAGTGACTGTGTTTGTGTTGTTTGTGAGCGGAACGTATTTATGGCTTTACGAAGCACCTCAGGGTCTTTCTTTCCTTCTTTCTGTCATTTGTGTTTGTTTGTTTGTTTGTTTTCATGACAGTACTTTGGCAAATTATCATTTTAATCATTTTCTTCCTACAATTCAATTTGACGAACACATGAAAGCGAGCATAAGTTTGTGTGTGTGTGTGTGTGTGTGGGCTGGGGTTTATGTGTTTGTTTTTGAACATTTTTGGGACAATAAAGGAACACAGGTTATAGGCAAATAGGAACTTTTTACTGATATAATGGTTATGGTTAAGTTTTTAAAACATTACTATTACATGTAAGCGTCATAGTTTAAAAAAAAGTTCTATATATTTACAGGAATCAAAAATAGTCTGTGTCTCTTTAAAGGATTTTTTGACCATATAGAACATTTATAAAAGGTCTGCAAAAGAACCATATACAACAGTTTTTCACACAGAGGAAGAATGACCCATTAAATATTTCAAATTCCCCATGGTTTTATACATAACCATTGCCTTTTCTGAAGAACCCTTGAGAACACCTGTAGTTACAGATAAATATGTATAAAAAAATAACATCATATCTTCAGTACTGTACCTTTGAAAGATAAGAGAGAATCTTTAGTTCTTAGTATAAGAAAATGGTGAAAACAACAGCAAAACATGCCGATTTATCTGAAATATCATCTCTCGGTGATGATACAGACATTGTTACTATAATTTCTATGTAGTTTATAAATATTTAGATAAAGTAAGCAGTATATGAGTAGGTGCATATGTAGGTAGTTACTTATTTAATACAGAGAACTCAACCCACATTGTGTGAATCCTGTTTGTGTGTGTGTGTGTGTGTGTGTGTGTGTGTGAGTGTGTTTCCAAGGCTGTTTGTTTGTTTTCTGGCAATGAGAGAGAAAGAGTGAATGAGGCTCATGTATCAGCTGTGATTTGACCTGATACCTGCTGTGGAAACATTACGGCTCTGTGGGGAAATAAGGACAGGGTCCGAGAATTACAGCCCATAATACTCATCCCTGTATGTCCACACACACACACACACACACACACACACACACACACACACACACAGTACACAATTAAACCTGAAGTGGACGGCCCTTTTATAGCCTTAAAGAAATACAGTCCTACAAGGCCCGTGAACAGCATTATGAACTTTATCTGTCATTGATGATGGCCGGCAACGAATTTTTCTGACACCAACCAAGGCCACCTTTTCTTTTTTTCCTTTTACATTCCCCTTTAAGCTTCCTTTCTGTCCTCTCTCTATCTTTCTGTCCATTTGTCTCTATCATACACACTCTTTCTCTCTCTCTCTGTCTCTCTCTCTCTGTCTCTCTCTCTCTCTCTCTCTCTCTCTCTCTCTCTCCCCTCTCTGTCAGGACAGAAAGGCCAGAATGTAAACAGATGAGGCTCGGTGGTGTAGAGGTGCTCAGGGTTACGGGTGTCATTTCACATTGTGATTTATGGCTCTGGCCGGGGTCCCGTCGGAGAGCGAGGCGCAGAAAGCTCGTCCCGGACCCCCCGCCTGTTTGCCCACGGCCGCTGCGGTACATGTGTTAACTCCACATGGATCGCGATGCAATCAGCAATGCATGACACCTCGGCCCGCATGCAGCAGCTGCGCGCTAACCTGACACTCCGAGAGGCCAATATTTGTGTACATGGACATCCATATGTAAGGCTACAGCTATAGCCACTGCCGGATAACCCTCAGTAGCATTATTTGCACACATGTAGGGGCGCATGGCTGTGTGTGAGCGTGAACAAGCTTTTGGAGCTGTTCAGAATCATCAGAACCAGAATCAGAAAACTTTACTGATCCTGGAGGAAATTGCTTATGTTACGACTGCACATACATACAGAAACATGAAGACAAGAACAATATAAAATATAAGTCAAATAAAATACACAGAAATACACTAAAAATGCTTTGTACTAAATACAGTATGCTATGTACAAAAAATGCTGTGGTCAGTAAGAGAGGTAGATATAAGTGCTACAGATAAATCAATAAAAATTACTGCTGAAGTTTACTAGTTAACACAAATAGTGGTTTGGAGTTGTAAATACTACAAAACAAGCCTCTTTTTGCACTTTCTATCATTGTTTCTTACTTTCAACTGTGTTTGACAGTCAACGGTATGTTATCGATGTCACATTTGTGTTCTTAAGTAGAAGAGGAGATATTTTCATGTTTTTATCATTTGACATTGAAACCAATGGGGAAAAGGCCAGAGGTGCAGGCTTAAACCTGTTGACACAAAATCACAATCAAATTTAATATAACTGATTATTTAACTATGTAATTAATTATGTTACAAATATATTAGAACAATGTAATACAAATAGATGTAAGTGTATAGTAAAACAAAAGTAATTTGGCTGTTACGGTGGACAGAGAGGCAGAGAGAGAGAAGACAGCCACTTCTGTCCGCCGTAATCCCTCCCTTCTTGGCTTCCCTTGTTCGGACCCCTTTTAAAGAGATGAGAAGTGATGAGACCTGAGGAAACAAGAGAGGAAAACATCAGTGGAATGAAAAGGACAGATTGAGAGGACCCACTTGTTCCACACTTACCCATTCTCTCAGGAGTTAGTGGGCTTAAGTGTATGGGTGTGTGTATGTGTGGGTGTGTGTGTGTGTATGTGTGTGTGTGTCTGGAGGGACCTGCCCTGACTCTCACACACACATGACATTTGCAGAGCAGATTAGGTGGGTTGTAATTTGTGCTGTAATTGCTGGCCGCTGCTGGCCTTGCTCTAATTGTGCGATGGAGCTGGAAGTTTTAGCTCTCACCTTGTTAAGTGCTCGAGTGTCTCCCGATGATGAGGGGGGCTCAGGTGCGCTCGTTTTGCCTCGCTTTAATTACAGGGTGGAGCTCCAGGAGAAAAGGAAAGGGAGGGAGGGAGAGAAACAGAGGGGAGGGGAGGGTGGCAAAATTTCTGCCTACTTCCTGTTCGCGTGGACAGATGGGTTCTAAAGGGAATTGTGGGATTTGTATGCATCAGACGGACAGACAGACCACTCCGAGAGACATCCACTGGGAGGCTTCTGAACAAAACACTGATCATCATTACTGTGTGGGTGTGGGAGAGTGTGTGTCGATGCTTGTACATTTTCGGAACAAAAATGTCCTCACTTTGCAAAGAAAACATTCAAAGCGAAGAACACCGATATAGTTTAGAGATTCAAAAAGCCTTTTTTCAGGGTCAAACCATTGCTTTTTGATTACTGAAGTTAAGATTAGGTTTAGAGTTACCCTTCTTAATACATGTATGTTATTATCTATAATATGTCATATATCTCTATAACACACATGTATACAATACATATATAACATAGTAATGATCAAATATGTTCAATTACATATAGATATTTCATGTATTAATGCTGTAGAGAGAAAAACTGGAAATATCATTTTTAGTTGGCTGTCATTTTTTTACATAATTTGAAAGTACCAGTTGCTCTTTGCAACAAGTCAAAATATAGTAAGAAATGAACTAATCAAAGTGGTTCAAAATGAGTTGTAATTAAATCTTATTATGTTGACATACAATGAACGTTGAGAAAAACATTCCTTCTCCTGGAAAATACATGTTTTGCAGATTTGAGATTTTATTTCACAATAACAGTATATATAGTCCTCATTATATATGAATACTTACGTTTATATTGAACCATCTGCAGTCAAAAAATCTGGTTAAATGTTTCATTTCTGATGAAATACTTATTGTAAATGGTTCTTTAAACGACCGTGGTTCCATATTGCACTAAACAAGGTTCAGCTATTGTTAAATGTTTTGGTACTATACAGAATTTCATATAGTACTATATGGAATGTCATTATATTTAGATAGTTCCATTTATATCCAGGGAACATATGATGTATCATGTCCTGATAATGTATCCAGACAAGTGTATGTGTCTGTGTGTGTGTGTGAGAGAGAGTGTGTATGGATTAAGCCTGTCAGTCTGAGTCTTTGTGGTTAAGTGTTTGTGCTGTTGGGTTTACGACTTGCAAATTTACAACTCGTGCAGTTGCCTTTTACAACTTGTGGAGTTTTTCCCCCCTCAGCTGGGAGGGAGTTGTGAAGCCCATATTTATATTCTGTGCTATTGATCTGTCCTGTGTGAGTTTGGGTGAGTTTGTAAGAGTGTGTGTGTGTGTTCGGTGTGGCATTGATTGTCTAACATGGAGCTTTTCCCTTCTGTGATCTCTTACAGATTCTTTTTGAAATTCTTCCTCAAGTGCAATCAAAACTGCCTGAAGAATGCAGGCAACCCGCGAGACATGCGCCGGTTCCAGGTGAGTCTCTCTCTCTCTCTCTCTCTGTCTGTCTCTCTCTCTCTCTCCCTCTCTCCCTCTATGCTCATTCTAGAGTAAAGGTTGACTACACCACTCTGTATGGCTGGTATTTTAAAGCTGGTAGATGGGAGGATATAGTGTGGGAGATTTCCTCTCTTGGGGGAAAAGGAAAGAAAGAAAAAGAACTACCTGCTGTAGCATCCTACTTCTCTGCTCCAAAAACACCCTGACCCACTGCAAATATTTATAAAGGTGAATAAACTCTATTACTGATTCAATTAACTCCTTTGGTTCCGCAGTCTCGAAGGTTCTTCAGTCTTCAAGGATTCACTCTTAGCAAAAAGGGTTATTCTATAGCCCTGAAAAGGTGTTCTTTGACTTGTAAGAAGTAGGGAACCGTTTTTGGTGCTTCATAGAACAGATTTAAAGAGAAAGTTCTTTGAAGAGCTATATGCAACAAGATTTCTATTATAGAGGAGAACCATTAAACATAAAAACATTCAAATGGTTCTTGAGTTAATGGCGTTGACTTTGCCCTTGAAGAACCTTGGCTGTAGTAAAGGCAATGGTTGAAGAACCAATGGTTCTTCTTTATTTTGGAGAACCTGGTGTTTAAAGAACCATTTTAAAATGCCTCTATGTAGAACCACAAGCCAATTATTTTACATCAAACTGTTTTTGTTGGGATGGTAAAATACACATCAGAAGCCGGCTGTGATTTCCAACAGTAACTCAGTCGTAAACACAGAGAATCGGTAGCCTTGGCTCCTGTTAACACGAGTGTATCTGGATCCGCTCAGGTTATATAGACGTATAGCTGAGGGTAGTGCCTGGAACAGGCATCCGTGGCGGACTTTTCATTTTTCTTACTGTGGATGGTCAGTGAATGATATTGATCCATGCGTTCAGAGCAGAAGGTCAGTGCTGGAGTGAGAGGAAGTGTCCTTTCTGTCTCCACGGTGACTAAAAGAAACATCCGTCACCAGTGATGTGCCACCGCACAATAGAACCAGTGGATTCCCTTCTCTCTCCCTCTCTCCCTCCCTCTCTCTCTCTCTCTGTAATCTCCCTTCCTCCCTGAAGGTTTAAGTGGTCTTACCACAGCATCAGGGCCCTCGGCAGAGTTTCCTCAGGAGCTGCCTCAGCACCTCCAGCTCAGAGAGAGGAGAGGAGACCCATATGTATGACTCTTTTCAACACAGAGAACATCCAGCAGCAAATTTTCACCTTCTCTCTCTTCTCCTGCTGCCCTGATGTTCCTGAAACTTACAGTTACTACAAATGGATTGAGGGGGATTTCTCATTTTTGAATCTGTGGGGCTGACGATGGAAACAAGCCATCTGAGCAATCTCTTCATGTACAGCACTGTGCAAAAGTCACCTGTGCAAATAGTTTAAAGCCATTTTTCTCAGTGTGTGATAAAGTGTCTTTCTGCTAAATTGAATAAATAATTCAATTTCCTAATTTAAAGATACCAAGCTCTGAGGTCTCCTATCAGTAATGACATATAACCAGTGTAACTATGAATTATTAGTGGTTGTGTGTCAAAATCTAATGCCTGATGCAAAAAAAGGCTCTCATACACAAATATACATTCCAGCCTTGTATGGTCTGATCCTGTTTAATACTGGTTTAAACCAAAATGAGCTCTACTAGTGAAAGCAACAACATGACATTTGAAAATGTTTTCAGCCTGGGTAACCGGTATCGACCTTCAGATCTAACATGCATTAGCTATGAACAATCGCACACCCAGAGTAGCAGAAGTTTGGAGGTTTTCTTTACCCCAAGCTGAGAGAGAGGCTGGAAAAGCAGAGCTGTCTGCGCCAGTGTGGTTCTGTCTCTTATCCTGAAGGCTCTGTGTTTAACTAAATGCCATCTCCAGAATAAATTTCACACATGTTCTGTCCAGCGAGATCCCGTGGCAAGGTCATGCTTTCGGTGTTCCTCTCTTCCTCTCTCCCGCTTCTCTCTTCCTCATCCTGTGCTCCGGCAGCTGGGGGCCAGAGCACGGCCTATCCATCATCCTAACAGAGAGAGAGAGGGAGAGAGAGAGAGAGAGAGAGAGAGAGAGAGAGAGAGAGAGAGAGAGAGAGAGAGAGAGAGAGACAGAGAAAGAGAAGGCGAGAATTAGCATCAGACTAGCTTTATTTTTTTCCATTCCTCTCTCTTACTTTTGTCTTTTTCTTCTTTCTTCACTTGCCATCTCTCTCTCTCTCCTTGCTTCTTTCTATCTTTCTGGTTCCTTCTCTCCTCCCTTTCCTCTCTGCCTATCTCTCTGTCTTCCCTCGTCTTGTTGCCTCTCTTTTTCCCATTGGTTCTCTCTCTATTTTTCTCTCTTCAGTCAACCCCCCCCCCCGCCCTTCCTTTCCCTATCCATTCAAATGCTAAGCGTCTCCCCCTCAGATCACTCTTAAGTGCTTCTGTATGAGCCCGGATTGTGTGGTAAACAGATAAAAAACAGAAAAGCGCTCGCTAATTCAAACCCCACTAATTCGCTAAAGCGCTTCTTTCTCTTTCTTTCTTTTTCAAGAGGCCTCCTCTCCCCCCTCAGCCCCACCCCACCCCACCAGCCAAGGCCCATCTCCTCACTGCACTGACTCCCACTGCCCCTAATGAGAGAAAACAGCTAATCAATATATCAATAGATCAATGCAGATGGGCTAACGTTAGCACTAGAGCCGCGGGCGGCATTTTGAGAGACTGTTAACGGCTGAAAGAGCAGACGAGTGCCTCTCCTCTTTTCTCTTTGTTCACCTAAGTGCCAGATAAATGCCTAATTGGCCCCGGGTTTTGTTAAAAGGCCGGGTGCTACAGAACTGCCATCCTTTGAGTGACAGGCATTTGATAGACCCTCTCGGAAGGAGTTCCTTAACCAAAGCATGGACACTCGTAACCGCCATACTCATAACTTCAACAGCAAAGGAGAAAAAAAAAAAGCTCTTCTCCTTACAGAGGTTAATTGTAGCTCTCCAGCAAGAAATTGAATCTGCTTTATATAGCTTGATTGCATTGAATCTTCTCTTTTTTGACATGCGGACCTACCGCAGTTGGGCTCCCAAAATAG
>JBBPCZ010000115.1:43696790-43699290 GCA_037974445.1 Brycinus macrolepidotus | reverse complement strand
AACATTTGTATGTTCTTTGTTATAATCAAGCAGTAATTACCATATCAACTAACCCAGTAATGTATAATGAAGCGGCCAAAAGGATATTAATCCCCTCACTCTAGCGAGGCAAAGAACGCTAAGTTATTTGTTTTTAGGGTTCTTTTTTTTGTTCTTTTATTAATGACAGGGGCAGAATGAAAATAAAATAATTGAGCATGTGTGCCCTGAGCACTGGAGCCGTTTGGCCCCCATGACGTGTTGTTTGTCTCTTCTGCGCCGGTTTGATGGTAGGTGTGTTTTGCTTAGCAACCGCCTTTAATTAGGAGAGCAATTAAGAAGGTTCAGGCCTCTCCCCTTGCCTCACTACATCCCGAGGGAGGGTGAGAGAATGAGAGAGAGAGAGAGAGAGGCCCAACCCTTACACCGTTGTGGCTTCTCGCCTTCAAAGCCTATTTCTGCAGTGCTCTCTTTACTGCATTTCAACCCTCAATTTATCGGCCTCCATCCATCAAAAATCTGCTTATTTCACAAGAAATTAATTTTATTTATTGTATTTTTTTGTATTTAGGACAGTCATCATGACCTTAAGCAAACGATTAGTGAGAAAACAGGACAAAATTTTGATTTCACCCAATTTAAGCCACTTTAATCTCAGTTTAGTCTGCCCCATCATGCACCACAGTGATATTTTGACACGTCTTAAAAATGAAATACAAAAAAAACAATTAAATAAATACATTCCTGACAGTTTTAAAAGCTCACCTCCTCCTCAAAACGCCCACACACACTGTCACACACGCCCCGTTTCCTTTCGCACCACTTAGCTACCTGGGGTTTCAGCCGCCCCAGACGTCAAATTTGGGCCGAGCAGATATTGCCACTAGTCTCCTAATAAGGAGCTTTAAGAGCGGACTGGGAACAGTTACCACGAGAGGAGAGGAGAAAGATCCGACTTTGAACTTATGACTGTCATGAGTGCGAGCCTTCACTTTCACTCGAAACTCTGTAATTACCGCCACTAATTTCGCTGAAATATTACACGGCCACCTTCGACTTTTCAGCCCAGATTGTCAACTTATCAGTTTATTTTACTGCCTGCTTTATTGGCGTGGCTGCTTTTAAGCAATCACACCCAAACAATGTGACAGCACCTACTTGTTTTCCAGCCTAGTGTGTGTTTGTGTGTGTGTGTGTGTGTGTGTGTGTGTGTGTGTATGGGACACGTACAGTCGTGAACTGTAATGCCATCTATATACACACTCAGGTTCAGGGCTGAAGCACAGAGGTAGGATGAGATTAGAAACACATTTCTGAAAGCGATAAGTGGCAGGAGAGAGAGCGAGGGAGTAAGAGAGAGAGAGAAAGAGAGAGAGAGATGCACTGTGCACCCGACTCACTCTCGTCTTCCTCTAACGCTCTTATCTAATCATCTAATATGGGCTAATGTTCTCAGACAGCGAATTTACTCTGGCTTCTGATCTTCAAGTAAAAGTAATTCCTCTGCTGTTGCCCCTGTGGACTGTACTCCTCGCCTAACCAGGCTAACCTCTTACACACAGCTGCTCACAGCAACCTGCCCAACTAGGAGAGAGAGAGCGCCTCATATGTGGTTTTATATTAGAACTATTCTGATAAGTCCCTCTCACACTCCCAATCCCAGTGCTGGGACACATCTGTCTGTCTATACGCAGTGCCATGCAAAAGTCTTGAGAAAATTATACTCAAAACCTATTTGGCTGAGCAGTATTTGTCTTAAAAGCTAATATTAGAATGTATACAAATACTATTAATACAGTAAATAGTGATTTTATGTAAGTCTGTGTGTCTGTTTACTTAATCATTCCCAGACCTCCTCATGGAAGCCCAGTATTACACTGTAGTTCTAATCAAATTCATCAAATTCCTGGTTCAGCTTAATCGATACTTCATTAGATAAAATCAGGAGCTGCTGAGGGAGTTTCACAAATCCGTGCAAAGGCTGAAAGCGTGGAGGTGAAATCTAGAACCGAATCTGTGTTCTTCCAACCAGCTCACTAAACTTCAAGTACTTTTTACAAACAAAACAAATCATGACATTATTTAATGCTGCCTTGTTTGTTTGCATTTATTCTGATGTTATTTATTCCAAAAGTCCATTACTGCTCAGATAATGCCTTTAAATAGTTTGCACAGGAACCATAGACTTTTATGTTAACATCATTTAATTATTTCCACTTATACCATATCAAAAAAAAAAAAGAAATCACGAAAAGACCAAGAGAAAAGGTCCAAAATAAATGACTTAGAATTAAACATCATTAACTTACACTGAAAGTTAAGTAGTTTTCTCCTTCCATTAAAAGTTCCTTTGTCCTTTTCAAATGATTATTTTTGCATAGTCCTGCATAGTCAAGACATTTGAGAAAAATGTCTATGGATACGCGCACACACACACACACACACACGCACACACACACACACACACACACACAAACACACACACACACACACACACACACACACACACACACACACACAC
>JBBPCZ010000115.1:43677986-43688518 GCA_037974445.1 Brycinus macrolepidotus | reverse complement strand
ATTCCACCACCCACCACCCTCACTGCCTTACACACACATACCACACACAGACTCACCAGGTCACACAATGAGGTAGAATGTAAACTCTATTATCATGACAGAACTTTCACAGTTGTTTCACTCTGTCAAATACTTGATTATCGCCCGCATCGAAAAGAATCAGTAGTGTCTTCCATCCCCACCTCAATCTTTCTTGTCACTCTGGTGGCCTTTTTACCTTTTCTTGTTTATTCTCTCTGTCTGTCACTCTCTCACCGTTTTTCTTTCTTCCACTGCACTCCTACTGTCCTTTTATTGTCTTTCCTGCTCTTTCCCATCTTGACCATTACTCCATGCTTTGCTGGCTGTAGCCCACCCATCTGTAACAGCAAGAGCTGGACGCAGTGCAGGAAAATCCTGTGAGAATGACCTGGCTTCTCTCTCTCTCTCTCTCTCTCTCTCTCTCTCTCTCTCTCTCTCTCTCTGTGTAACCTCATCCCTTCTCCATCAGAGGGGCGAAGGGGGCAGCTGCCAGCTCCTGTTAATCTCAAACCATTACAACATGTCCCCAACCCTTCCTCTCCTTTCCTCCCTCTCTTTTCCTCCATGCGTACATTCACTCGCCTCTAATGCACAGGTTACCATCACTGTGGCCTGTGTGTGTGCGTCTGTGTGTGTGTGTGTGTGTGTCTGTGTGTGTACAGCCAGCAAGGTCATATTCTGTGTGTAGGGAGGATTTTTAGGTGATTGTGTTTGTACTCCTCTGGATCAGTGAGCGTGTGTGTGTATATGAGTGTGTGTGTGTGCAAGTTGAACCTAATCTCTTCCTTAGTGTGGCTGACTGATAGCAGAGGTGATGCAGTCACTCCATGTCTGACCTGGAAGCTCAGTATCTGATCCCAAACCAGGGAGGACAATGAGATAATCATCAGGAATTAGAGAAAGAGAGAGAGAGAGAGAGAGAGAGAGAGAGAGAGACTGAGAGAGAGAGGTGGGTAGGGGGTTGAACGGGGGTTATTCGGGGCCCCCTGGTCCCCCCGGGGCAGCTGTTCCCTGTTTCAGCTCCAGTGTGGCTGCAGTCTGGCCCGTTTAACCCCCCTCAGCAAGGCCAGGCCACAGGCCAACGAGCCCCTGAGATAATGAAACCCGAGCGGGGTGGGGGGGCTGGTGGGGGGGTTTGCCTAAAACTGGCCCTGTTATATGAGCCCTGACACTAATGTCTGCTCCACAGCCCTGCAAACTTTCCCAAATATTCACACATACCCTCTCAGCCTCATGTGTTAATACTTAGGCCTTGAGATGTCCTGAAAAAATGTTGACACCCGTTTTCATCAAGCTGAATTTCAAGCCACGTCAAGCCAAATTTCTGCTTTAAACTCTAATTAGCGTACTTACGTCAGTACCATTGCTTTCATAAGAAAACTGTCATGAAACATTATAAAACTTTTAAAACTTTCTCCTGTTTGCTCACTAAATAAAACATTTACTGAACGCATAGAATAATATTTAACATATAAATATAAATATATGTATAGATAGATAGATAGATAGATAGATAGAAATACATATTGCTTTCATAACAAAACTGTCATGAAACAAAAAGCTTTTAAAACTTTCTCCAGTTTGCTCAATAAATAAAACGTTTACACAATTTAAATGCCTGGAGTAATATATATATATATATATATAGAGAGAGAGAGAGAGACAGAGAGAGAGAGAAAGAGAGAGCGAGGGAGAGAGAGAAAGAGAGAGAGAAAGAGAAAGAGAGAGAGAGAGAGAAAGAAAGTGAGAGAGAGAGAGAGAGAAAGAAAGTGTGTGTGAGAGAGAGAGAGAGAGAGAGAAAGAAAGTGAGAGAGAGAGAGAGAGAGAGGAAAACTAAAAGACATTCAGTAAGAAAGTTTTCTTTTGACAACAATGATAAAAAGACATGGAGAGAAAACATAACATCACATAATTGTGGATATACGAGAAGATCATATCGACTTTAATTGATCTCCTTCCCCTGTGTTTTCTGCATAATGAATAGACCCCCTTCGAAAACCTCCTCATTCTCCTCATGACGATGTTTTTATGTGTTGCTTATTATTTGTCTCTGCTGTCTGATCCCTGCTCCCGGTCATCAGCAGGAGTGTTTAATTACAGACAGAGGTTTTGAGGACTTAGTTAATTATCAAATTAAAGAGAGGAGTCACATCCTACACGCCTCAGCCCTCTCTTTCTTATTGAACTCCATTTCCCAGAGTGCTTTACCTCACTCTGCGGGGTCGTAAGAGACAGATTAGACAGATATTGCTGACAAAGGCATGTGCAGAACTGGGCACAGTACAGTTGGTGCGTCACTTACTAATGGCTTTGTGGGTAAACAAGGCCTTAGCAAGTTAGTCACCAGTTAAGAGCCAATTGAGTTACACCATCAAAGCAGTATTTATTAATGAATGTGTTTAAACACAAGGCATTATCAACAATAGCATTCATAATTACTGTAATTATGGTTGTTTTCTTTGACCAAAGCTCAGAGGTGCAGTTTGCTTTCATTTGTTTGTTTTATTCCTCAGCCTTCATCTCTCTCTCTCTCTCTCTCTCTCTTTCTCTCTTTCTCTCTCTCTCTCTCTCTCTCTCTCTGTCTCGCTCTCTCTCTCTTTCTCCCACCCCCTGTATATATATTTTTTTCCAGTTCTTAAACTCATGTAAGTGTTATCGATTGGAACAAATTGCCTGTGCTTGTAATTAGTTCATAAACAGCCGCTTTGAACTGAGTATGCTAGGAGGTCTTGACAATATTCTGTGTGTGTGTGTGTGTGTGTGTGTGTGATGAGGGGGTCTGCATGTGTACAGCTCTGCTGGGCTAAAAGGAGTAATGGCTGTGTAACAAAAGGAATTAGAGAAAATGAATGTAAACAGCGCAGCAGAGATGCTTTACTGCCATGTGCAATGGATCTTTTTCATGTTGACCGCCCTCCCCTATCTGAGGAGTCACACCCTCTCTCTCAAGCTGATGCATTATCACCAATTACAGGCAAAGCAGAGGTCTCTTCGATGGGGGTGTTATGGAGCCAAATATAGCTTGCTCATTACATACACACACAAACACAGCTAGCGATCCTTTGGTACTTAACTATGCTGCATCCTGTGAATCATTTTACTAACAACGTAGGCAGTTTGCATGGTGGTCCGCGTATTTATCATAACAGTAGTATTAGTAACAGTAGTTTTTTTCATGGAGTGAATAGCAGCAGAGTCTCCGTAGTGTTAGTGAGGCAGCAGATTCTTCATAAGGTAGTGGCAGTAATGTCTCCATATAGTTGGTGGCAGCAGAGTCCCATAATAGTAATATTAGTAAAGGCCTAGTAAAGGCTTAGTAAAGGCTTTGTATCTGTACAGTCTCATGTTAGTGATGTTAGTGGTAGCTTCCTTTATGTTCATAGCCACAGAAACTCCATAGTATTAGTGGCCGTAAAGTTATATAATGTGTTAATGGCAGCATATTGTTCATAGTGTTAGTGGCAGCAGAGTCTCTTAATAGTAATGTCTGTAAAGGCCTGATCTTTATTGGTGATGTTATTGGCAGCTTTATATTAGTGGCCACATAATCTCCATAGTCCCAGTGGCAGTAAAGTTACTTAAGGTGTTAATGGAAGCATATTACCCATAGCTTTAGTGGAAGCAGAGCCTCCAAAGTAGAAGTGTTGGTAAAAAAGTTCTGATAGTGTTAGTACAGTGTAGAGTCAGTGACCGAAGAGTCGCTATAGCATAGCAGCAGCAGTAGAGTCTCCACAGTACTAGTGGCAGCAGAGTCTCCATAGCATAAGTGGCAGTAAGGAGTCTCTGCAGAGCTCGTGTCGATGCCAGAGGTGGCAGAAAGGTCCTCAGCACTCATTCATGCACAACTTAGGTGACTGGGTACGACATGCTACTCTAAGAGTCGATAATTCTTTTCCATCAAGGCCAGCACAAGCCGGCTGTCTCAGAGGTCAACCTTCCTTAAACAAATGACTCTGCGCTGGCTAGAAAAGACGGACAGTGTCCTCCATCTCTCCCTGCCACTTCTAACGGGGGCAGCGGGGTCAACAGTGAAATTATACACTCGCATGCCTGGTCATTGCAGGCAAGACAGACTGCAATAAAGTGGGATATGATGCGGTGTCGGAGTGGACCGTAAGGTTACACAAACACTAGGAGAGTGTGTAACTGCTTTATGAGCTGTGAGTCCCTTGTCTAAAACAGAGTGTCATTTAATACCGGTCATCCATGGACGCGGGGAGAGTGTGTGTGTGTGTGAGTGCATGAGGATGTGTGGTGAGTTTGTGTTTTTGAACATGTGTGTGCAAGGTTATTTACAGCTCCAGGCCCTC
The DNA here is from genome assembly GCA_037974445.1 of Brycinus macrolepidotus. NCBI lineage: Eukaryota > Metazoa > Chordata > Actinopteri > Characiformes > Alestidae > Brycinus > Brycinus macrolepidotus. The sequence continues at coordinate 43,684,187 of JBBPCZ010000115.1, read as the reverse complement.
ACTGGTTGTTGTGTTTTTTATTGGCTTTGCTGCCTCTTGCTCCTCTTCAGTCTGTTGCTTTGTATCCTTTTAAGATCAACATGTTCTTGCAGACTTTTCACCCTCTTGCTTTAACCTTGTTTGTTTGCGCCGCCACCGCTTTTGTTAGCGCAAGGCCACTTCTGATACCTGTATTGGTTATCCATTGATCAGGCCTGGCGTAGAACAGACTGTCAAGAGGGTCTATAAAAAAAAAATCAAAGAGGGACAGACATGTTTGTCCTTCTGCCAATAGCAGTCATTCCAAGAAGCCCTCTCAAGCTGATCAGGCAATTCTAAAATCCTTGTCCAGATGTTCCCTTTAAGCTCCTCTATTGGATTTGACAGGCGCATGTTCACTGTTCTTTTGCCTTTCTTTTTCGTTTTTGATGCCGTACAAGAGACTTAAAAAGTAGCCACAGTGGGTGTGTGGGAATGAAGTTAGCTCTCCTTGCTTTTTCAATGGTGAAAGTGCTGGGCCCTCCACACTCCACAGAGAAATTACAGAGGGGGAAAAAAAAAGAGAGAAAAAAGACAAGAAAAAGGGGAAAGGATTTGGCTGCTGTTAGTATGTGAGACTTAACAGAAGCAGGCCTCCAGAGCGCCCTTACAAACCATTTAGAACAATGACAGCAATCATAAATAAAGCTCAGCACTGGGCTCTAATTGCATCAAAGCTATTGCTTTCTATTTAGGCATGGTCACCATGAGAGCCTGGCCTCAACGCTCTACTGGAGCCGAGAGAGGGAGAGCGAGAGAGAGCGAGGGAGCGAGAGAGAGACGTACCGCCGGAGCTATCACCCCTCTGGACTATTTGTCCTAATCAGTGACACCCATTTACCAGAATTGCTTAAAATGAACTATACCTCATACAGAAATCGTACATTTACCAGCTGCCATTTATCACGCGGAAATTGAGGGCCAGTAAACTTTTCCTTTCCTCCGATGGGATTGTAGACATGCATCAAAATGTTAAAAAATGATTGGCGAGGGAGAGCTGTCACACATTTATCAGGGCTGAGGAACATTATTTGCTAATTTCCCAACCTGCTGCGTGACAGGGTGCTTCATCTTTGGACCCACAGTGACCGCCACGGCCCCTTTCTGTTATTAGTTCAAGTCAAGCGTTTTTTTTTTTTCCTCTCTCTCTCACTCTCCGTCTCCCCATTCCATCTCTCCCTGACCCCCACTCCCCCCCTTCGTTTTTTTGGCCGCCTCTAACAAGAGCCATTTGTCTATCATGCGCCGGCACCTTCTCCCGATTCCACTCCAGAAGACTTTGACCACGGCCCGCTCCCATGCTCTCCAAGGGCCTGGCTCTCCTGGCCTGCTGATTGGCCGGTGCCCCTGATAAATCACAAAGTTTCCTCGTCAAGGTGAAGGTATCGACTCGGCTGCGCCAAAACTGACAAAACGCACGGAGGAGGAGACAGCCATTCATCATCCTCCAAAGAGGACAAAGGGGTCGTCTCAAACACTTCACTCTGCAAAGCTACTGCCAGAGCCTCCAAGTGTTAAAGATGCCCTGACCGGGGCCTGGCACGGACACACATACACACACACACACACACACACACACACACACACACACACGCACTGGCACCAAACCCAGTCCTTCATTAGACTAATTACTGACATTTAAAAGCTATTAACCCCAGACATGAGCATTTACAACAGTACAGAGTGGCTCTTTCTAGCTTCTCCTCCGCTGGTGAGCGCTCCCGCTTGCTCCAGGCTGGGATCTGATAGCTAGGAAAGAAAGGCATGGCCCATTGGGCAGGAAAAAAAAAAAAAGCTAAGTAGGGGACACCTGAGGTTCTGTAGATGCCGTAGCAGTCTTGGAGCACAGAGAGAGTGGAGAAAGAGAGGGAGTGAGGGAGAGTGGAGGAGCCTGGTGGTAAACAAACGCTTTAAACAGCGGCACATGAAACGACCTATCGCTGAGGGATCAGTGGGGCGATATGGAAGGAGGCTATCAGTGCATCGTCCTCTCTCTCCACCCACCGCCACCGGCCGCACACTGAATCAGATAGAACCGTCTCCCTCACTCTCTCTCACACACACATACGCACACATAGTTGTATAGTTTACAATGTGATGTAGTCCACAATGTAAAGTACTTACTAAAAAAAGCCCAGTTTTTGTCAAAAGCATTAGTTGCCCCAGTCATGAGCCACCAGTGGTTACGTAAGTACATCTTATAGATCAGCATCCTCCAACACACACAAATACACATATACACAGCTGTAATCAAACCTTTTAGAGATTATGTAATCAGACTTGTTTCAGCACACCCACATCTTCCTTTGTATCTTTCTCTCTCTTTCTGAGAGAAAGAAAGAGAAAGCTGTCACCCCTGAACCGCAGGAATCTACAGGTTCAGAGGTTTTGACCCCCCCACCCCCTACCATCACCCACCCACCCACCCACCCACACACACACACACACACACACACACATACACTTCTTAGAAGATGATCTTGTCTGTCTCCAGAATGTTACTTGACCACTGGAGTCTACTATTCCTTCTTTTTTGTTGGGAAAAAAAGGTGCCAGCGCACTCTAGCAGAGGGTAATTAACCTTCCTCTCATAAAAAAACACACACTTTTAGATATAACCGATCCTGCTAGTTGCTATTTTTCGCCAGGTTTTTTCTTTTTTTCTTTTTTTTCCTTCTTCTGGCTGCTTTAAATAGGTTTGTCCTTACTAAGTCACACACATTAGTCCTGCTCCAGTGGCCAGAGCTTTTTTTTTTCTTCTTTTTTCTGATAGATGACTCGCTCTTTTGTCCCACTCGTTCACGTGCATCCTCCCATCCTCTCCACTCTCTGCTCCGGACCCAGGTCCACTCACACTTGCCCATCTCAGCCTTTATTTATAGATTAGTACCAAAAGCTTTGACGTATCGACAGTTGGAGGAAAACACAACTCATCTCGAATGAGTAGGAAAAAAACGTAGCAATAATTTAACGGAGCCATCGATTTCTTTAACCCTGTCCATGTATTGATCTTCATTTTACAATATTAATTCTTGCCTGAGATGGGCTCAGGAGTAGATTCGGTACGGGAGGGCTGTTAAAATGCGAGAGCTGTGTTAGAGGTGGCTATTGTCCACTCGGCAAAGACCACCAGTCAGCAAGAACATCTATAGGAGAAAGAAGGCAAGCCAGGCCAAGGGTTAATATGATAGAGGAGCCTTTTTTTTCTTTTTTTTTTTCTTTTTTTTAACCCTCCTTGTTACAGAGATACACTCGAAATGTAATTTGTGTCGGCGAAATAAAATATGAAGTTGCTCATATATGATGTGGAGGAGAGTGGCTATTTTCCACTGTCTCCTCTCACCTTTCCATCCATTCCCACTCCAATCATCATGCCTGTATCGGTTCAAAGTTCATGAAATTTCTATGAGCATTGATCTGATGCCATTGATTTTTTTTTTTCCGCCCCATCCTCTTCTACCCCCACCCCCCAACCTCTGCAGATCTTTGAAATTTTAATTTCCGGAGCATCTGAATTTCTTGGAGATGAAATATCTTCCTCTGAGACAGCTGGCAATAAAATGAAGTTAGCACCACGTCGAAGAGACGCTGGCTCTCTGAACTCTGGGAGATTTTTCCTCTTTTTTTTCATCCTCTCTCTTTTTTCTCTTTCACTCACTTTCTTCACCCAAGCTCCATGTTCAGAGCCATGTAATGGTACAAAACCCATTCAGCTTAGCTTGTAGGTGCCTATTACTCTCGCGTTCTTTCTTTCTTTGGTGCTCGGTAGAAGGAAGTGTTTCCCGCGTTAACTCGAAAAAGGCTGGAAAAGCCTGGAAAGAGCAACAGTAGCAGTTTCTCTGCCGGAGCTTCTGCTCCTGAAGTCTTTTTTCACCTGGCCCGCTTTACTCAGTTACCAATCAGCAGGCCATTTAATAAGCCTCTTCTGATATAATCAGTATTGGCGTCTTGCCTCTGGATTGGGGAGGCTAACGTGTAAAGCACTTGTCGGCAAATAACACTTTGTCACCGAAATCACTAACCCCCTCTAGAGGCACAGCTCTGTATTGAGCAATGTGATCAGGGTTGACTTTATTTTTACACATTACAAGCTTTTTTTCCCTTTTTTTTTGCTGTGTGCAACATCCTTTCCTGTAGACAACACAAACTATAGCACCCCTCTCTTTCTTCTATTCTCTCTCAAACTCCACGTCTCTGTTTGGTTCTGACAGTAACAAATGTCCCGTTGTTTGGCGTAGATTATATACGTGGGTCTGCTCAATGAAATTATAATTACAGCGGTGGTCTGTTTTGGGGAGAGGAAACTAACTGTATTATTACCAGCGTATGGTAAGGAGGGGGGAAAAAAAGAGCCTTATTGAGTTGAAAGCTGAATTGGTTTAGAAAATGAATCCTGCGGCTGCTCAGGACCTAATGAATCTTTTCCTGTTTTTGTTATGCCGGGGGAGGAATTTCGTAAATTAAAGAAGTGCTTTTTTCACTTTCCTCCGCCTTTTTGCCGCACCACTCCTTCTTCCTCTGCCGGGCCTTGAATAACAGCTTTTTGGTGTTAAAAGATGCTTCCCGTCCGTGTTTTTTAAAAAAAATTTCCATCTGTCTTGAAATCAGCAATAGAAGGAAAATCAGAGAGACAGAGAGAAACAGAGGAAAGTCAGGGAACAAGTGGACATTTCTAACATCCATTCGCTCCGTATTTCATCCCTCTTTTAAACGGCCGTCCACTTTTCCCTGGAGAAAAGTTCCTCCTGAAAAGGAACAGCATACCTGAACCTGAAACCTCCGTCGTCCCAGTGCTTTCTGTCCTTTCTTCCATCCCTCTCCTTGATTTGGGCTTTGAAAGGAAAGAAAAGAGGAAAAAAAAAAAATAGTGCAAGCGTGTGCGGCAGGGGTAAGACTTCTTGATGGCGTAGGTGGAGCAGAGATAAGCTCGGAGCAGTTAAGTATAATTAGACAAAGTAATAGCGAGCAACAGCAATAAAGCCACTCATTATCTTGCCCAAAGATATAGCCTTATCATAATAGGCGGTAATGGGGGCGTGGAACGGAACAGGCAGCCGAAAAAAAAAATTAAAAAAAGAGAGGAAAAAAAAAAGCTTGCCGCTTTCACTCATGTTTGTTCAAAGGAAGAGATTTACACCAACATCTATTTATCAAAGTTTCGCCTTCCATTCTTTTCATTTTCCTCGTTTCTCAGGGTCCGCTCACTCCACTCCTGCTCTCGCAAGATCAGAGCCCACTCCTTCGAAAGACTTTCAAAGGAAGTGAAGGCACTGTTGCTGTTCAGCATGCGGAAGAAGGGGCAGGCGTTCAGCCCTCTTGTCTTTCCTCCCTGATTCGAGTGGATTTGCAGGGTTTAAATGCATGAAAAAGAGCTGACAAAGCCTGCACAGTCATCAGAACCCATACTCGCGCTCACCTGCACCCCCTCCTGCCACCAAATTCACCTTAAACGAGCTCCTTCGACACATTCAACACTTTGCTCTGTCAGGGACTCTACTACGGGTTTGATATTGATCCCCATTAACACTGTAGACATTTTAGATCACATCACTTCCACGTGTTCTTCACAGACGCCCATCTGACACATGATTGACAGAAGTTCCTTTTCTCACAAAAAACAAAGAAAAAGGGGAAATAGTTTTGGCACTGTCCCGTTTTCCTTTCTGCGGGGTGCGCCAAGCTTTGGTCTTAACTTTGCCACGTCTCTTAACTTCAAGAGCCAGCGCCGCTGTAATTCATCATGATTTACGGCGAGTGTGTCACTTTCCCCGCGCCGTTATTATGGGATGGCTGTGTTATTCAGAAAGAGAAGCGTGTCAGAGATATGTATCTTCTGCTGTGTCACACGTCGCCTGTGAGGAATGACAGTGTACAGTCTGGGAGATCAAGGTCAAAGTACTCTGTCTTCAAATACACACACACACGCGCACACACACACACTCACACACACACACAGACTCACATACAGAGGCTCACACACATACACACACACACACACACGCAGACTCACACACTATAGTGAACATACACACGCACACACACACATGCTATAGTGAACACACACACACACATACATACATGATGTAGTGCACACTCACACACACCCTAGAAACCCACACAAACAAACAATATGGTACACATATACACACATATACATGATATATTGCATGCACGCGCACACAC
>JBBPCZ010000115.1:43652986-43672986 GCA_037974445.1 Brycinus macrolepidotus | reverse complement strand
ATCTCTTTTGGCAAATCATCACTATTCAATCACTGAAACACGGCCACACACACACATGCACACACACACACACACACACACATACTCAGCAGGCAATGTGTTTGGATTTCGCGAGAAAAACTTTCAATGTGGCGAAATAGTTCAATTAAGCATTTTTCCACTCCAGTAAGCAGTGGCGATTGTAATCGGAGCGGAGCCCTCTTTCTGATGTGTGATTATTTTCCTCTTGTTTTCCTTTCATTTTCCAAAGCTAGATCCACTTTAATCTTTTGTTTACAAAGCTTTCCCGTTATAAGTCCTTGTCTTAGCGGGTTAATAAATGAGGTCCACAATCCACGTTAATATCAGCAGCAGGCTCTCAGTGAATCTGTGCGAGTGTGTGAGGTTTTTTTTGTTCTTTTTTTTTCATCTGAATCCCACAGTCCGAGTGGTTTGCCCACGTTTGATCCCATGTGGGTGACGCATATCACCCTTGTTTTTGATGTGTGACATAAAAAAGAAAAAGGCCACGCTTATCATTTGTCTTTTCTTCTTTGTTCGTCACTCTTTGATTCACTCTATTTTTTTCTTTATATATTCCCCTCATTTGGCTTTGATACGATCTATGACTCGCACCCAGACTAATAGAAAACACGTTAATTTCCCATCTGAGACGGGTGCTGAGCCCAGGGCTTTTCTTAATAACACGTTGAGAGATTATTTTGTACCCAGTTCGTGGGTGCTGACCAGCGGCGAGCTCTAATAACAGATATCATACAAATATCTATTAAAGCCCAGCATGGGAGCGGCAGCTATCATTAACCGGAGCCCGGGCCGCTCCGAGCTCGGGCCCGAGCGTCTTGTCGACTCCCACCAAACCGGGAATCCCTCGGCAGAGCCGCGGCCCGCGCCACATGATGTGTTTCAATTACACTTGGCTTTCTCTCTCTATGGAGGGCAATATCTGTACAGGAAATCTCGTTCCAGTAAATGCTCTAAAACTATCCATTACCAATAAAGCAGCAGAACCAGGCCCAGCCTTTTTCCAGGCCTTTTGTTCCAAACACTATTGTGATTTTACCTTTGCTGGGCTTCAAAACCGCACTTACATCTCCATTAGGCTCCAGCTAAAAACAAACAAACAAGAAAAAAAAGCATCCAAAACAGTTGTCGTGGAAATGCAGGCTCCAGGAAAGGGCACAAACAATAGGGAGGGGGGAGGATGAAAAGGGAGGGTGCTTTTTTTTTTTTTTTGTATTTCAGGCAAACCTTCAACACCAGGGGCCTTCGCTCGAGCCCATTGCCGAGGAGAGATGGATTCTAGCAGTTCCAATAAACAACATAAATATTTGATTTTGGGCTTTTAATGGACCCAAATGTGGAGTTCAGCGGCATGTAAATGAAAGTGCCAAGTGATTTATCATAGTTACGGCAGCCGTCTGCTCCAGGCGGCGAAACCCGCCGGGTCACAGCCGGCTCCGCGCAAAGCAGCAATTGACCCTTACACGAATTCTCAATGAGAGTGTGAGGAGAGAGTGTGCGTGTGAGGGCGCGGCAGCATTAGGTCCCAGACAGGCCCGGGTAATAAGGAGGGAGGAATGTAAAGCGCGTGTTTGCAATAAGGTGAAGGCGTCACACTCCTGTTCTCTCTGCCACTTCAGCACAGAGTTGATAATACTAACCTGATATTGATTTCCACTGTGCCTGACTCCAAGCACCACCTCCACCCCCCCTGCAAACTCCTCCTCCCTCCTTTTCTAGGGAATCTGCAAAGGCTATGGTTTGATGGGTAATTGTGGTTGGGACAGAAAACCAATATGGCGAACGTGTATTGCTTTCGACGTACACTAATAACGTCTCGGCTACATATGTACGCTCTTAGCGAGAGCGCACCCGAATTGAAGTTTACCTCCCTAATTTTAGATAACATCAAAATTTGCAAGCTCAATCCGGGCTGAGGGGTGTCGAGGCAACGCATTTATATACAAAGATAGAGCGAGAGAATAAAGGCAATATCAGGAGTCAGTCATGTGATGAAGGAGGAGATTGCTAAAGGGACCTTCCAGTCCGCTCTCTTTATTCTCTCCTATTTGAAAACGGTGTCGTCCATTATCCTCCACACGAGCCAGAGACAGAAACAGAGGAATGGGAATCTGATTAGATGCTATACTTTCGCTTATGCTTGATCAAATGATCTTTATTGCCATCATATAGCGGTAACCTGCCCGTTTTACTGGTGAATTAATCGCTCCCTTTCCCTCTTTCACCATTCCTCTCCCCCTCCGTCTCGACCTGGCAAACACAAATCTATTCCGCTTCCTTCTCAATCTAATATACAAGAAAATTTATTAGAAATGCATTCATGTCGAGCAATTACCCATGCATTAAAATTCATCTTCTTTCTCTCGGTATTTTGAAGTAGCTACATCTATTGGGCCCCCACACTCCTCAATGTATTCATAACCTGAGGCTAGAACTAACAGAATAATTGCTTTACAGTTTAGAATGACATTAGCACCTCCAGCCAGCTCACCTCGCCTGGGTTTCTGCTGCTGATATAGTGCATGTGCCCCACTCCAGATATTGAGAGGCTGATGATAATAATAATAATAATAGTAATATTATGAGCCCCCCGTTTTAAACGGTTCACGTCCACGGGCGGAACAGTTGAACACTTGTAATAATAACGCCCCACATTTGTCATGAAAGCAAGCTCGGGGATCGTTTTTTGAGCTTTAATAGTTTCCGTTTAACCTGAAGTCTTTTACATCTCGGCGAAGGAGAAAGAGAGGGAGAGAGAGGGAGATAGAGAGAGTCTGAGAGAGAGGAGTCAATTACACTTAGCGTAGCGGCACTCCGAAATTTACATTGAAATGCTTCTCAAACACCATTCACCGCTAATCATATTCCCAGCATGAGGCCGGCTGAGCTGAGAAGGGGTGGGGGGGGTGTTCGGAACAAAACAAACCCATCGAGGCTCCGATGATTGGGCCCCTGCACTCGCTTTGCACTTCAGCACCAGCCGCTAAATCCGCTTCATTAGGAGAGACACCTCGTGGCAAATGACAGATTAGAGTGGAGAGGAGAACGTGATTTTCTTAAACTATCCTTATGTCTCCTCCACCCGGGCGCCATATGGACGAGGAGTTCGAGAGAGGCTGGCCCAGACGGGCTTCTCTTCCGTCTTGGCGGATGTGGCGCCCGTCTTAATTGTAGTAATCGTCGGGTAAAATTGGGCGACATATAAGGAGCCTCGCAATATGACGGGTGGAGATGATGAGTAATTATTAGCAGCGCTGAAAAACACTTTATCTCGCTCGGAGAGAGAAAAGACAGAGAGAGAGAGGGAGGGAGAGAGAGAGAGAGAGTGCCGGAGCCAGCTGATGGGACGGGATTAAGACAGCTGGGCCTTTCATTGATTGTACCTGCCGCGTGACAAGTGTAATTCTTTATTTGTATGCAAACTAGATGCATGCAACATGAAGCAGAGACACCAATTTCTGAGGTAAATGCCCATTTTAAGAGCCACTCATCCGCTCCCTCTCAGGATTAGAGTGTGTCTCTATAAAACGTATGGCGTGCGCACCGGGGCCCCCGACTTCTGCGATTAATCTTAATAAATACAGATCCAAGATGGCGGCCGGGCACACGATTGAAGCAGCCAGCCAGCCGTGTGGAGGGAAAAGTGTGTGCACTCTGAGTGCACTGGCAAGGGCAAGAGCAAGGGCTGAGCTCGGGACTCCACTCAGAGATATCAACATGTTCGGCATGGGTTTTACACACCCTTCACATGCAGGAAGGCGTCAAAAGAGAAAAGCCTGTAACTCTCAGGGGCTTCTATTGGTAACCTTGATATAAAAGGAATGAAATATGTCTTCCCGACTGATTGGCCTATACAGCTATTCCCAGGTCTGAACTGAACTTTGCTTCATTTATTTTGGACACCATCACTGTTCGATCTGCCAAAATGAGTAAAGACCCATCTTTGTATCCAAACCTCCTTTTTCAGTTATAATTCTTTGCGCCATTTGAAAGCCCCCAATGCCTTTTACACTGATTGAACATTTCAAGATAAATGAGCCAATAGAAATGGCCCAAACTAGTATTAAATTACCAATTTGTAAGTAAGTACAAGTTTTTGCTATCACAAAACGCAACAACGTTATTGCAACTAGGAATCTTAGTTATCTGAATAGAATAACTAGGATTATCCCAGACCCACTGAAATAGATCTTCAGATATCATGAAGAAACACATTTTCATGTTATTAATCATTTTAGAGATCACCTTAAGAAAACACATCAGGCTCGATTGTTGCCACTTGAAGAGAAGAGCAAAAAAAGAAGAAGAAAAACAATAGGCCAGGCCAAGCGAGACCTCCTGGAGCAGCTTGCAAGGCCTGTTGGCAGGCTGGGTGTAATTTTTGAAGGGAAGCTAAGCAGAAAGTTAATCCGTGTTGTGCTATAAGTAGGGGGAGGCATGCAGACATGGATAAGACAGGGTTGTGGGCATCGGGTCCCAGGACGCAGCCTCTCAGGCAGCGCTGCGAGGGAACTCATTTATGAAGTCCTTTACAACAGCCACTGAAAGAGGTTAATTGAAAAATTTCCTAATGTCATTATGAAAGAACTAGATTAACCCGAGCTAATTCACTTTATTGTTCCGAAGAAAGAGGAATGGGCATTGAACTCCACTACAAATTTGGGGCATGAATTAAAGGGTGAGATGTTGTCTTTGAGGACTCTGCCAGTTTAATTAAGATATGGAAAATGACTCATTGTTCTTTGCCGCTAAAGTGGGTGGATTTAGCGGCCGAATGCGGCTCCTGCGCTCGACGTATCGCTGCTGCACGAGCGCACGCGCGTGTGTTTGTTTGTTTAATACCCATAAGGCCGCAGCATTAAAAACTCAAGTGCTTGCTTATTTATTTATTTATTTATTTATTTATTTATTTATTTATTTGATTCATTTTAGCTCGAGGTTGCACACCACTTCACTTGCTTTGCCATCAGACCCCAAATGGGTCCAAGAGGGAAGAAATCCCTGTTAATTTTCTCTTTCCATTATAGGAGGGGGGAAAAATGTTATTATTGTTCAAATGTTAGTAAAGTAAAAATAAAGTGAGGCATAAATATTCACAACCTCACTTATAACCTAAGTAAAGTCCTCATTTACACAGTATAAATGAATTTACATAAATCCACATATAAGACATAGCTTGTAGTGATACGGCTCTCTGTATTTGTCTGGGTGACTAATTAGAGCATGTGTGTGTGTATTTGTGTGTGTGTGTGTGTGTGTGTTTGTGTGTCTGTTTGTATTGTAGGAGGTTCTACTAAAGAGAGCAGCTGACCTTGTGGAGGCACTGTATGGAATGCCCCACAACAACCAGGTAAAATACCTTCAACACCAGAACACGCTAATGAATACCTACTCTCTCTCTCTCTCTCTCTCTCTCTCTCTCTGTACAGTGGCTGTAATTAAATCAGTGCCTCTCTCCCCCTGCTATGTTCCTCTTTGTACATTTCAAAGCTAGCTGCAGGCCATGGTACTGTAGCAGGGTGTCATTGCACCAAGAGTATTTTTTTTTTTTGCCTCCCTTTCTCTTTTTTCTCACTTTTATTTGTGCTTGCTGCTCATGGAGCAGAGAGAGGAGTTAATCACTCCCAACACACACTCACACACGCACTCTCACACGCAGAGTGGTTTATTTAAATGGAAGGATAACCTTGAACTTGGCCCAAAAGGCACGTTGTCGAAAGCACTGCTTTGCAGATGTGGTTGAGAGGTCTAATACATATTCAAAAGCAATGATCCATGTTCCTGTTCTTCAGCCGTTCGGGGTGTGCAAGAGGCAAAACGCTTTAGAATCCACTCACATTGCATCTGAAAGAAAATAAAGAAAGAACATACAGCTGTAAAAAAAAAACAAAAAAAAAACGTACAGTTGTTGTCATGTTTGACAAAACGATGAAGGATAGAGGATGTTGAGACTAGTGTTAAGGCTCTGTCACTTTTGTCCTGTCCAGGAGATCATTCTGAAGCGGGCGGCAGACATCGCTGAGGCTCTGTACAGTGTACCACGCAATCACAACCAAATCCCATCTCTTGCTAACACTGCGTCCCACGGCGGCATGATGGGGGTCAACTCATTCAGCAGTCAGCTGGCGGTCAACGTCTCCGAGACCTCACAGGGTAATGACCAGGGTATGTGGCCATGTGCGAAGATAAGCTGCAACAACGAAAACAGTAATCGTATAATCACGAACAAACTAAAACAAAAATCAGCTAGCCTTTTTAACATTAAGCTAACATCTATGCTAGCTGGTTATACACTTCTAATGAAAGATCTGTTGAATTTACCTGTGAATATTTGGCTTCTGGAACACACTTGTATACCACCTAGGATAAGTAGCTATCAGTGGCAGCTGGAAGCCAAACATTTACTGATGTTCTAGATAGCTCTGCAAGATACATGTAGTACAAGTGTAGCAGAAAGATCTTACGGTTCATTCATGAAGCATAGGATCTATGTGCTACACTTGACTGTGAGCATTTGGTTTCTAGAGCACCCAAGTGCAATGTTCATGAAAGCCAGCAACTTACCTAGCATTGTTGAAGGTGGCACAGTACTGCTGCAGCTTTATCTTCCCTGGCTGGGTGTAGTGTGGGTCCCTGGAGGTGCCTGACCCTGTCCCCTACCCCCCTTTGCCAGCCTGCTGGTGCATCTTGCGCTTACTCTCGCTGCTGATAATGGCTTTACACCTGTTCTGCTGTTGCTAATGTGCAGGTTAGGGCACAGGCTAAGCATAGTGACAAAAGATGTAGAATGTTCTAGTCATGAAAATGCAAGCTGGCAGCAAACACAGGTAAAGGCAGATAACATGAAGCCTTTTGATGGCTTTCATACACAAGCACAGAACATGCATATATATATATATACATACTAGAGGCCAAATGTATGAAAGCAGGCAGTTGTTCCTGCATATTTAACAACGAGTAAATGATAAGTCAGTTTGCCATTTAGCAAAACATGAAATGTTTTTAAAGAAATAACCCAGTGGTTTGCATTATGAACTCTACATTATATGTAAAAGACTGCAGTCTTTGCTTAAACCATCCGAAGGTTTTAATTTTTTAACCCCTGATTCAGTTCATCAGATCTTCAGGATGAAGGCAAGAATGTGGCAATCAAACGGATATGATATTCATCTATGGATATGGATATGAGCTTGGAGTAGTCTCCAGTAGCAAGCAGGCATTTAGTCAAGAAATGTTGTTCTAAAGAACATACTGAATATTATGATTTTTTCATGCTTAGTTTTCCTAAGTTAGTGTTTTCTTTACTTTTGGCCTATAGTGTGTAGAGATATGTGTGTGGGGCCCTGTGGACAGGGGATGGCACCTACATGTATTCAATAGGCCTTTTGTTCTGAATCTTTTTAGCCACTTTAGCAGAAAGAAAATGCCAACATTACCACACCATGTCTCTCACCTGCAGTGGGCTACAGCCGTAACACGAGCAGCGTGTCCCCTCGCGGCTATGTCCCCAGCAGCACCCCGCAGCAGTCCAACTACAACACAGTCAGCAACAGCATGAACGGCTACGGAAACGCAGGCATGCCCAACCTGGGCGTTCCCAGCTCACCGGGATTCCTCAACGGCTCCTCCGCCAACTCCCCCTACGGCAGTAAGTATCAAGGTAATTACCCCTCCCCTCCGCTCTCTCTGTCTCCCCCACCTGTGCTCTCCTTCCTTTTTGACACTCCTCTGTTGTTGTTTGTTTGTTTGTTTGTGTTTGTTTGTTTGTTTTTTGGTTTATTCTTTTGGGAATGTGTGCTACTGGATAAAAGGAGGGGTGACTCTGGAGGCTGAACACCCAAAACAAGCCACATAGCAATCCTACCAATCAAAAAGAAAAAAGAAAAGGCAACAATTTACACTCAAGCGAGCAGGCCACTGACAAAACCAAAAATTACAGCTCACAACAAAAAAAAAAAAAAAAAAGAAAAATCCAAAAAGTCCCTCAAAATTCTCTCTTTTGTAATCAAGTCAGAGTCGATTAAAACACCTATTATCCAGAAAGTGGCCGAGGCAGGACATCTCATCTTCCATCCCAGCCCCATTTTATTTTCAGTTTATCAGATGATTTTTTTTTCCCTCATTTTTCAATCTTGTTTCCTTTTACCAGAAAAAAAAGAACCCTCTCACTAAATTCTGACCATATCCTCATTATCATTTCCTCCCTCATTTGTTTTCATCCCGTGATTATGATTTGAAAAAGAGGCGAGGCCTGGCTCTCCCTGACTCTCGTCTATGAGAAAAAAAAAACAAACAGTAAATAAATACAAAATAATTAAACAAATAAAAGCAACAACAACAAAAAAGTGAAACTCTCTCTGAGTGGTGACTATGTTTGCTTTATTGCAGTAGTTCCGTCGAGCCCTACCATGGCAGCCTCTTCGGTCAGCCTCTCTTCAAACTGTAGCAGTACACACGGCATTTTCTCATTCTCACCTGCCAATGTCATCTCTGCAGTGAAACAAAAGAGCGCCTTTGCCCCCGTTGTCAGGCCCCAAGCATCTCCACCTCCTTCTTGCACCAGTGCAAATGGCAATGGACTTCAAGGTGAGAGCCGCCTCCCTCCTTTTATGATGCCGCACAGCCGCCTCACCTGTTGGCTAATCTTTCTCTCTGGCTCCCAGAAAAAAAAACAAACAAAAAAAACCAAATAACTACCCCTTATTCACTTTTAACCCACCACCATGCTGCTGTTCTCCAACATGGCTGGCTTTGTATGAATTATGTATCTGTGTGTGGATGGCTTGATTCGCGGATGGGTCAATGAATGGATGGATGGATGCGTTCAGAACGAACACATTATGCATGTGGGCATGTAGCATGAATGTGCATGTGTGGCTTTATGTATTGGTTTATTTATCCGACATTAATGATTGAGAGAAGTCAAGTGTCTCCTGAGACTCTTCCTCGCTCTGACTTTTGGAAAAGGTTTGGCACAGTCGGGCGGATGGTGTCCTTCGGAAAAGCCAGGGAAAGGTTTAAATCGATCGCGTATCAACACCAACCAGCCTTAACATAAACATGTTCCTATCATTCGACCCGATGCATTATTCACTCCCCCCTCTTTTACATTTCATCTGAATAGAACATTGTAGATTTTAATATTCACAAGCCCCTCCCTCCTTTAACGGACCCCGCTCCGGGGTCAGAGATGAACACAGGCCGCTTATGTCTGGCACGCTATTATAATGGATCCTGGATGAACGATGGCCGGGTCCTCCGAAAGCACATACGCTTACATGCAGACGTCAAAGTTCCCCTGATTTCCTATGAATATTGTAGCCAGTTAAAAATTCATGCAGTCCTGCAGTAGTTACGAAAACGATGGCTCTTACAGGGCAAAGGCATTAAGATTTCATAAAGAGGCGCTGGGCTTGGGCTTCCCACACCGGCAGAGACAGACATTGTTTTGACAAACAGAGCATGTTCAGAAGCCACTCCGAACACGATAACAGAAAGAGAACGAGGGCTCAGCCTACAGTTTCGAATCCTCAGCAGGACAGCGTCATTCAGCAAATTAACGACTTCCCGAGGCCGCTAAGTGCGCTCGTATTTGCTCTTCGTCAAGGCCGACTTGTTTGCTTTGAAAACATGTTTGAGCCATAGTGTGTGCATCCAAGATTAATAATGTTAGAGCTAATGAACTGGGAAATTAAAGTTCATGCTGCTACATGCATCCACTTATTAATATGTGGTTTGCAGAAATTAATGAGGAATGCCATGGCATCGGGTGCTTTGGCAAACTTAAAAGCACTTCAACCATGACTCTACAAATAAGTTGAAAGTAGCTAAAGGATGTTTATTTTTCTATTTTTTTTTTCCTGAAAACGTAAAAAAACCAGCCTGGCAGTTCACTAGCCACCTAATTGCGGAATTGAGTGGAGTTCATCAGTCTTGGTCTTCTCACTTCAGCACAGCAGGGCTGTGATGGCTTCCTCTTGCTTTAGAGTGAAGCACGGTAACACTGGTAGATGTATCGATATTTTCCAAATAAATGGCAATATCTGATATGTAAGATGGCATTAATAATCACCCTTTGCAAAATTATGGCACCCTCTGTATTTGATGTTTTATTTCTTTGGCATTATGATAGAAATTATGCACTAAAAATGACAGAAATGGTAGAAAATGATAATATTTAAGTTTGTTCCCTGTGGAGAGTGTTAACTTATTTGTACCTAGAAAACCGTTATTTGACTACGTGTTTAAACATCAGTTTATAGGGGTGATGTATTTAATTCCTTAAAAATGCATGAGTCAGTAAATACATTTGGCCACGTTCTCTTTACCAAAATGTGCCTGTATTCATCAGTCACATGAACAACAACAACACTGGAGGCTTGTAGGCTGGAGTTTCCATCTAATTTCCAGCCATAGACATGTATGCGATGCACATTTCATTCTTGGTCCATGATTGCAATTAGTTGCGATCACCAGTAAGCGATTATCAGCATTCTTTCCTTTTTAACTGGACATTGTGTTTATGGTGTTACTCCAGAGAGACCTGGAATGCACCTTGGTCCAGATAATGCAGATATCTAGGTGTTCAGAGATCTAGGTGTATTTCATGTTAAGACACAATCAATAGTGCTAACATATATTGCTTTTTTTTCAAAATTCTAGAGATTTAAGATATTTGTCACATACATAGTCGTACAACATGTAGTGAAATGTGCCCCTAATTGACCCATGAGACTGTGCAATAAAGTTATCCAGTTAAATTAACGAGAAATTTGGAAAGTCTAACACAAGGGAATACAAATTTACCGTTTTTTGTATTTTGAACTGTATTTTCCTCAAAGCCAGCACTAAAGCCAGGCTTTCGATCCGGTGAATTCTAAGTGCATCCTGCAGGCTGGCCAGGGAGGACACGTCTGTGTGACGTTAGCCGAAGTGACCGTGTTGTTTCTCAGCTGTCAGCATGGCCGTTCCCTGGGGAGTCTGGGCTCTCTGATGGCCATTAACAAAACGCTAAGAGAAATCTCACACATGTGGGAGTGGGGATACTTTCTCCTCGAAAATGTCAGAAAGCTCCTCCTTTAGAACGTTGAAGGCTTCCTGGCTTGTCTTGTTGGAAAAAGTACATACACGCAAATGCCCAACCCCCCCCCCAACACACACACACACCACACACACACTCCAGCTCCCCTAAACCCCTGTGGCCCCCCATCTCCGGTTCAGTGCTACAGTCTTACAAACACATCTCGCACTTTCATGGACTGCGCCAAGCCTCGTCAGTCAGAGTGTTTTGTGAAATGCAAGCGACATACTTTTGTGCCTTGTGCTTTCTTTGTCCTTCGCCTGGTATCCAGGGACATCTGGTGCTAAAATTTTGTTCCTTTCTTCCCCCCCCCCCCCCCTCTCTCTTTCTCTCTCTCCAGCTATGTCCGGCCTGGTGGTCCCTCCCATGTAAATTGCACTTGTGAAGCAACAACGTCCGCGAGATGAGCCTCGGGGTACATCACAGAGCATTCTCCTGGAATCTGTGTCGTCGACCATGAAGTAAATCGAGTCTAAATCAGAGGAAAAAAAAAAATGAAATGAAAGAAGGAAAGAAAGAGACTTTGTTTCAAAGAATTTTATTCAAACTAATATAAATTGACATGCAAGAAACTTTGTCATGAACGATTTAATTTTATTGACTGAATTTCTTGTCATATTTTCACATTTCTCAGTCTTGAAGAGAAAAAAAAAAAAACACGGAAGAAAAAAAAAATAGCCTATTTTGTATAAACATTTCTGGTTTGATCTTGGCTATGTCTAGTTCTTGCTATGTGTGGGGAGAAACTTTGTGGATATGCCATTTGATGAAAACACTGACTGAAATGTCTCTGAATGTTTCTTTTTCGAACGATGCGCCGCCGTCGCACATCTCTATAATGTGAAGTCATTTTCATGATTTTTTTTTTGTTTGGTTGGTTTTTTTTCTTTGCTTTTATTAATTTTTTTGATTTTTTTTTTAATTTGTGGTGAGGAAAAAAAAAGGGGGCCAAGCCAACACATGCAGAGCCAACAAACTGGAAATAATATAGCCTAAAATATATGATTTTATGAAACATAACCATGAGAAAAAAAAAAGTGAATATGAAGGAATGGAGAGGGGCAGGCAGAGGAGATGTTATCATGCATACTTCATTTAAGATGAACTTTGTAACTTATTGTAGGTAGAAATTGTAACTTTGATATTGCAAAGATTCTTCTCTCGCCTTCAACAAGCACACTAACAGAGACGAGACGCCACTGTCTGTTGGTTGAACAAAAAAAAAAAGGAAAAAAAAAGAAAGACAGAAAATACTTCCACTGCTAAAGCTTCCTGTAAAGCAAGTGTGATCTGCAATGTTTTTCAACTTTTTGCTAGCACTGTATACTATTGCATTCTTAGGCTACTGTGGAGTCTGTTTCTTGTACCAGAAAGTTGTCCTTTTACTTCTAGCTCCTTATTCCCTAATGTGTTTTGTATGTGGTTATACAATTGTAGACTTTTGTGATTTTGCCAAAGTTGTAGCTAAATATTTATACACTTGTCTTGAATTTTCCAGATCCACTTAAATATTTAGTACAGAGTTTTATTCCTACTAAAACTAGGAGTAAAATAGTCTTATACATCGCGAACACTTTCACACAAACACTTGCGGTCACGAAAGGGGTTTTTTGTAACATATCAATTATAAATATTGTATTTATCTTTGAAATTTTGTATATTGCTTTCCATCCTTTTTATTTGATCTCGTACATAAAGTCCGTCACGGCCGACGTCGTGATGCCACACGAAACGTCACGCCAAGGCCCACTCGCGCTTTTTTTATCAATAGATCGCAATGTCTATAAGTTTCGTTTGTAATCCAGATGTTTCCTTACATCATCAAAGCAATTCCATCCATCTTTCCTTTCGTTTGTTCACGAGGAACCGTCAAATCTATCATTTATTTTTGTATTATTTTTTTAAGTTATCAGATACTTTTACTTTTTTTTTTTTTTAATAAAAAAACTGTTTGTTGTATAGTCAAATAAATTGTTTGTGTCACATGGTTGTAATAATATTAGTAGAAAAAAAAAATGTGCATGTCAAGCAGCCCCAGGGGGGAAGATTCAATTGTGGTTGTAATTTTTTATTTTTTTTTTTAATCTTTGTTTTTTTGTTTTTTTTTTTGCTTTTTTTTGTAGAATGTAAAAAGTCATTTTTACCTGCCACCCATTGACTTTGCCACATAGCTCAACCGTGTTTACAGGGAACAACAACAAAAAAAAAAAGGATAAAAAAAAGGAAAAAAAAGAAAAAAAAGGTTTAAAAAATTTCTGGAATGGAAACATAACGTACGCCAGTCACTAATGTTTATTAAAATATGTCAGAAATAAAAAAAAAAGAAAGTTCTGTGGAAGTCTCTTGAGAGTAAGCGTTTCTGCTGTTTTAATGACAACCCTGCACCACCATGCCAGTCATTGCTCCATTCAGATGATCAATGGTGTAAAAAGCACAAGCATTTTTTTACTAAAAATAAAAAAGAATTATTGTGACCCCTCATCTTTTTGACTATTTTGTCAGTTTCTTTTTTATTATTTTTTTCCTTTTTTTTTTTCTTTTTTTTAAACATTGAATTTGCCGTACCCCCCTCAAGTTAGATGCAAAATCCAAGGGTGAAAAAAAAATAAAAATGAAAATAAAAAAAAATGAAAAAAGGGTTAGATTTTTGTATCATATGTGAAGAGCCGGGATTAAGATGTTCTATATTGTACATGCCATTTTGTAATTACTCCATCATACGGTAGCACAGTAGCTGATCATAGTAGTAAATCAGTTCACATCATCCCTTCCCCATCTCTCTCTCTTTCTCTCTCTTTCTCTTTCTCTCTCGAAAAAATGATTTTGATTTTCTAGTTGTGCCAAAATCAGCAGATAAAGCACGATTATTTCTATTCTTTCTCTTTTTTTTGTTTTTGTATCTTTTATTTTCCTTTGCACTTAACACTTTGTAAATCTCCTGTTGTACTGCTAAGTAGTCTGTCTGGAAAACCAAAAGGGATGTTCCCTCTTGGCAATCTGCACACAAGTTTCCTTTAGCAGCGGGAAGCAAGGGCAGCTGTAGAAGGGAATAAGTGATGAATGTGCAATGCGTTTGCTTTGTGATAGCTCAACAAAGCTTAGCTAAGTGGAGGAGCTGGGGAAGTCACCTTGAAAGTGAGAGGAACCCAAGGTTACATGAAGTGCATTTGTGAATATCATCATTTCTGCAATCTGGTTTTGTGTTTTAGGCTAATTAGACCATGCACTCAGTGTTTTGTTGCCGTTAGTCTGAAGAGTTCACTAAAAATGGTAGAACGACTCTGTAAGGGGAAAAAAAAATTACTATTTTTTGTTTCATGTATACATTTTTTTTATGTTTATGTCAACATTTCTACATTTTACTGTACAAAGATGTTCATTTTACACAATATTTAATTAAAGTATTTCTTGTCTGTGACCAGTTTCTCCCTGCAATCTTAATTTTAATTCTCACATATTGTCCCTTTAAGTACACACGTTTTTAAAACAGAGCTGTATCATTTAGAATGTAGGACTCTAAATAATAACCATTAATATAATCTACCTAAATAAGACACCTACAGAGTCTAAAAAGATGGAAACGTGATTAATATGTGTTTTGTATTAGTCCCACAACTAAATGCTCAACTCCAAACACTAAACTAAGTTGCTGCAGTCTGGACAAAGCCTTGTAGATTCAAGATTCTTTTATTTGTCACATGCATAGTTATACAAGTACAACATGCAGTGAAATGTATCCTCCACTTTTGTAGCTCTACTTTTGTCAGTTTTTTATCATATGTTTAAAAGCATGGCTTGACTTTTACATTATATGAACATACCATGATGAACTGACCAAGAGAAATGGTCTGAAATTGCTTAAAAAGTCTATGTACATAAACTTTTTTAAGGTAGAAGTTATGAACGCTCTTCTATAAACCCATCATTCTGGAGATACAGAGCTTTGATGCAAAGTATAACTTATAGCCATGAACAAAAGTTTTAAGAAACCAAATCAAATTGCATGTTTCATTGGTTTGAAGTGATTTGCACAACCTCTACATGGAATAAACGTGAATATGGCATTCTTCTGCCAAGTTTTAGTGCACCGAAAGAAACATGAAATCTAAAATATGCCTAGGCCACACAAAACATGACACTTGACTGGAGTTCCCAAACTTTTAGATACCTTTGAATGTTGAGGGAAATGTCTAACTAGAAGTCAAACCCCAATAAAAACATGAGTGATACTCATCACACCTACAAATCAGTCGCTGTGGGTCCTCTGAAAATCCTCTGAAGTCCTGTTTGAAATGCCACAGCAGAGGTTTATAAATCTCTGCCATTATGAAACAGAGCAGATTAAGATGGCTGCCCTGTTTGCCTGGCCTTGTTCTTGTTGTGGCGTTGGCCAAGGCACTTAGGGCTGGGTGTTTTGGGGTGAGCTGGTAACACGAGGCTTTCATCTTCCACTCCTGTGAATTCCTGGAAGAAAATGGCAGTCTCTTGGGGGGGGAGCAGCCCTGCTCAGCCCACTGATCCCTGAAGAACAACTGCCATTTCACTTCGGACTCTCCATACTAGTTGTTTTTGCCTTGTGCTTGATAGCGTCTGGGCAGATATTCCAGTGTAGTACCTTCCATTGACTGTGAGTTGAAGGCAACCACAAAAAACAGAAGTGTAGATTCCATCAGCGTTAACTAGATATCATTAGTGGACCAGGAGAAGCTCTTCAACTCTTCATGAAGTGAATTACAACCTACAGGCACACATGGGGTTTGTCACTCATATATGCTTCATTAGCTAACTAGCAGCAGTAGCGCTAGCTCGAGGAAGGCAGAGTGAAAGGACGGCGCTAACCTTGATGAAGGTCATAAGCTAGGTGACTAGCACGTTCACCACCACTTGTCTGTCTCATCAGGAACCTGCTTTATAAGTGATTCGACTAGATGCCTCATTGAGCACAATGCTGGAAATGTAAGTTATGCAATTATAGGCAAGAAAGAGTGCAGTTAGCTCTACCCAGAGCACTTATGCAGTTCGCTCAGGCACTCGGGCCGTCGCCTTTGAAGGGTGACTTATGCTAGCAGGATTTATGCTAGTGAGATTTTGATTTTGGCACAGGTTATTTCGTCTGTAGACAGCTTGAGTGCTCCTCCAAAATTAAACACTCAGCTTTTCATACAAACATACAGAGTGCTGCTGCTATTGAGGGTACTCTGTGGAGTGGAGATCAAAAAAATTGAGAAAATCTCTTCATTTCATTAAAAGGTCTACTGTAGCATAGAAATGGGCCAAGAATTCGGCAAGGAGAGTCACTCTGTCCTATCAGACGTTTTGAGAAGCATCAGAATTTCCAAGGAGGAGATATGGCAAAAAATGTCATACTCGAAGATGGAATGGAAGAATATCCCCTAAGAGAACAGGGCCTTATTTAAAAAAGCCAAAAAAAATGGCATAATGGACATCTAAATCTGTTAGTAAAGTTCATCTTAAGACTTGTTGTCACTTGGTTGTTAATATATGAGGGTAAACTTTACATTTGCTTATTTACTTACTTATTGCTCTTATTATTGTTGTTGGGACTGGAACATTATTTTATTTTATTGTTTTAAGGGGTGTTTCTGTCATACTCCTAAAACACTTAATCATTTCAAAGCACTTTGGGACTTTGCATTGTGCTCTACAAACATATAACAACTCACTTATCCAATCAGTCACTTGTTTCTATGCAGCTTATACAGTTTACAGGCTATTTACAGTTGGGTTAAATTTGCCTTTTTATGCTTGAAGTTGTTTTATATTGTTGACATACTTACAATACTCATGATGTACTATTTTTATACTGATAACAATAACACATATGATGAAGGGGCAGCTGCTCCAGGCATCGGTCTTGATGGGGGGACAAAAGTAAATAAAGAATAGTAATAGAATTTATTCCAGTGTGAGGACATGTCAAAAGTTTGATTGTAGCTTTCCTTTCGGCTACACTGGTAGTGTAATATTAAGGCGACTGGACTACTGGTAGAGTTGACTTACTATTGCCAGATAATTCAATGACCTTTATGACTGAAAACCTTCATTTCTCCTCTTAAAGCAGTTCTTTGCTAATCTTTGCTTATTGTGCATTAGTATCTCTTTCAAGATTACTTTTGATCACATAAAAACAAAGCATCAAACGCACGTCAAGTGGCTCACACACTTCGAATCAGATACAATCCAACCAAGGTTCTTTGGTCGCTTTCTAATTAAGCAAAAAATAAATAGCCGATAAATTCAAAGGCCAAGGTTATCGCTCGTCTAAAAGGGGTGGTATCATTTTGAACCCTTCATAGTTCAGATGTTTAAAAAGGCGCAGGGTGAAATCCATACTCATCAGCTGGGGAACGGAGGCCTTATAAAGACGACAGAAGAATGGCCTCCCTCTTTTAAAACAAGCACGGATGTTATCTGCCTCTCTGAGTGCCTCTGGTTAGCAGGTCAGAAAATGTCAATTTCTCATCAAGACAACGGTGCCTGCTGCATTTTTTCCCCCAACCCACAACATAGACAATTAACAGGATGCAGAGCGCTTGCATCAGTGATTTGCAGGTTATTATGCAACCGCCCGCTGGCATAGATCTGGCCCTGCCGCACATAATAGGGCTGCCTGATAGCCACAGTGTCAATATGCCAAAGAACAACATTTGAATGTGAGCTGTTGTGCTTATTTGCCTCCAATGGATGATCTGCAGCCTGATAAGTGAGAGCCAACCTGCTGAGGACGCTGCATGGCGCCTATCTGTGTCTCACACAATTATTACAATGAACAAACTGGACAATGGAGAGGCCCCTGTCTTTATACTAGCCAAAGAGAATCAGACCTGGTCTGTTTTACCTTCAAATAACTTCCTTTATCTACTTGAAAAAAGCACTTCAGAGTAAATCTAAATTCTATCAGAGGAAATAAAACAACCCCCCAATCAGATTAGGGATCGATTTTTGGTCGCTTGCCATTTGGGGAAATATCCTTAGTGTGAGATAGCTTCCAGAGTGCGGAGTGACAGGTTTGAGTTGTTGTAGCTTTATTAAATATAACCAGTCTTAGTATTCTGAGCTTAAATGGGTTTATGTATCAGGGTCTTGTATAGTAAAAGCATGTACGGGAAGAATGATGCATTCTCAAAATATAGGTTTGCCAAGCATGTGGAGGCAGTAAAGTTATCAAGCAATTTTATTCGCTCGAAAACGGCGCATGGAAGTAGACGCTCTTCAGAACGATCTGTGCAGTATCACCAGTCATAAAGCCACAAAGCCAAGGCCATTAAGGCCATTACGGCAGCAGCTGCAGGCCTGTGGTCCAGCATTGTTCTAATGTCCAGCCCTGCTTCTTGTCCTCAGTGGATTCCGTAAATGCGGAGGCAGAGTCGTCCAGGCCGTGATGTGTTCTCTGTTCATCAAAGAGTGGCCTTGCGTCGGCCCCGGTCAGCCCAGCGCCTCACTCAATCACCCAGAAAGCCTCTTTATTACTGAATCCTAATGGCTGTCCTCTGCCATATTTTTTAATGTGAGCATTAAATATTTATAAAACCCGAGTCAATAATCCTTCATAACCCCAGACGGAGGGAGACGACCACTCATTCATTTACTGTGGCCCATGCACTCTGAAATAAAGCCAAAAGGTCAAGAGGTCACACAATCAAAGCCAGGCTAGGCCGGCCTGGAGCATCTGCCATCATTATTATTAGGACAATTATTTCTCCAGTCGCTAAAATTTGTAACAAAGTGAGGCTAGACAATATTGACTTGAAGTTGTTTTTTTTTTTGTGTGTCATTGTTGTTGTTTGTGTGCACGTGAATGTGTGTGTTTTGTAAGGAGCATTGCTTTGAACACTGGCTTATGTATTGTTATCTATCATAGAGCCTCTGCCTTCAATACAACACTCGCAGGCAGTAAATCAGGCCTCTGCTCTCTCCCAAAGGAGAAGATCCATTGGTACAAAGGCCTTCTCCTGCACACACACACCTCAGCCGGCAGAACGGATGTTAATGTGTTTTAGATCAACCATCGTAACTTCAATGACAGTCAAGAATATGAAACACTAAGACTCTTTAAATAATCATAGTCTTCTTCTAGGTTTGAAAAAAAACATGTTAACTGTTGGTAGACAACTGTAATATTTTATTATTAACATTAATAACATTATTATTGTAATATTATCTCTTCTTCATAGGAGCTGGCAGTATGGGCAGAAATTAATATCACAGTATAAATAAAAGTTTATATTGCTTCAGTTTGTATCACGATATACATACACCCATCAGCCTCATGCTGTGTAGGTTCCACCAAAACAGCTCTGAACCGTCAAGACTTCTGAAGGTGTGCTGTGATATCTAGCACAAAGACACCAGCAGCAGATCTTTTAAATTCTGCATGTTGCAAGGTGGGGCCTCCATAACCTACTTTGTCTAGCACTTCTCAGAGATGCTGAAAAATTGAAATCTGAAAAATTTGGAGATCTTGAACTCTTTGTCATGTTATTTATACCATTCCTGAAAAATGTTTGCAGAGTGGCGGGGTGCATTACCCCGCTGAAAGAGTGTAATGATGTCAAGCCAGGCGGGATGCAATTGCAAGATCTAACAGGTTCAATGCCAACACAAACAAAAGTGACACAAACAAAAACAAGTAACACAAACAAAAACAAGGGGTCCAGGGTTCACAAAAACACAAGAAAATACCAAAACACGAGATGGTCCAAGGGATAATATGAACAGGAGCCCAGCAGAAACTAAAGGGAAAACAAATGGGCTTAACAAAAACACAATAACACCAATACAACTAGAAATTACAAGAACAGAGTTCCATAAGAGAGTTTTTACCAAGACCAGAGTTATAAGAGGTTTTACAAATACAGACTGAAAAAACAAAGTATAT
>JBBPCZ010000115.1:43598342-43640277 GCA_037974445.1 Brycinus macrolepidotus | reverse complement strand
AGAACAGATGTGGATTACCAAAGCACTGATGTACGTCGCTCTGGATAAGAGCGTCTGCTAAATGCCGTAAACGTAAACGTCTGCTGATATTTGATCGATATTTTGAGAGCCAGATTTGCAGAAAGACAAACACTGTGTACTCCAGAAGCATGCTGCACTTGGTGCGCGAAACAAAAGCCCTCTTTGAGAGAATAAGCAATTAAAGTGGAATGGAGCTCGGCTTGCATTATGGAATAGACTACCAGCTTTCCAACTGGCATCTCCAGCACGTCTGCCTCTCCCCTCGCTCCCTCTCTCTCGCCCAGCCACTATTTCCCCTTTAATTGTGCCACTTGAGAAATTTACGTGCCTGTGAATGTGGCATGAATCTCACGCTTATTGCGGTATCATTAGCAGCAACATTTAAGCAACATCTGTGTGCTATAGAGCTAATTGAAGTAGCACCAGCGTCAGCTGTAAATCCACGGGAAGATGGCAGCTCGCGCCCGGCACTGCTGAGCTAGCCGCTAACAGTCAGCCTGTTCATGCAATCTGCCATGTGCGGGATGGCACAGACACACAGACTCACACACACACACACACACACACACACACACACACACACATATATACACACAAGCTCACACGGAACGTCCAAAACATACAGAGAAGGGGGTTAATGATCCTATTAGCCACCTTGTTGCACCAATTTGGCTGTTTCCCTGGCTGCCCCGCTGCCTTGGTGCTGGTGTGCTGTGGAACGGCGAGTGTGTGGAGGCTGTAGAGAAAGCATGGGTCAGTTCAGAAAGATTGATTTTTATTTCCAGGTGCTCTTTGGATTTCTCGCTCACTCTCGCTGTCAAACAACCTTCATCTGCTCTCAGCGAGGCGGCCCACACCATCTGAGCTGTCTTTGAGGGGGAACTCTCTTACCATGTCTATTTCTCTCTCTCTCTTTCTCTTTCTCTCTCTCTCTCTATCTCTACACCCACACACACCAACACATGAACACCCACCAACTCACATTCGTACACACACACACACACACACACACACACACACACACACTTTAGCCGAGTGTTGCTTTGTCAGCCAGTTGTGCTACCCCATAAACTAATCTGGCCAGTAATCAAGTCATTACATCAACCTATTATACTCACCATTCTGCCATGGCCAAGGGAGCAGTAATAGGAACAAATGTAACGGACAACGGACAAGCTTTGCAGAATTACAAATACATAGTCAGGGCTGTAAATGTTGTAAAGTTGTAAAGCAACAATAATATCTGAACCAAAACACGTTCCAAAACACGTCAAGAGAACACTCCTTTTTTGTTTTTAAATACCTTATTGGCTGTAGCCCTTAAATATCAATGCTATATTATGATTAATGCTAAAATTAATAAAAGTAAAAATATGGCTGAAGTAAATTTAATTTGCATTTACTGTTTTCTGTGGGTAACTGAAGAAAATATAGAATCTTTTTTGGTTAATATATGCCCAAAGTTTCATTGCTGTCATTCTTACTTGTTTCTTGTTTGCTTTTGTAGTTTGAAAGTGCAAAGTCCTCATTATGTGAACATTATATTTCATTATATTTCATTATATTTCATGACAAATGGACCAAAAGAAATGGACCAAATAACTTAAAAGGTCTTTACGTATATTAGTTAAAAACAAGTTAAGAACACTTTACAGTGGACACAAGACATTTTTTCCAACGTGTCCGAACTAATTAAACTTTATGATGATTGATGCTTGTTGGAGTAAGCCTTTTCAAACTGAAATGTAGGTTTATTTTAGTTGTCATGTAGATGTTATGGAACCTCACAAATGCTGGCCTTCAGTAAAATGTTACCAAATTTTATTTTCAATTTTGTAACTTTTTACTCCAGAGATATTTTGTCACGACAGTGTCTACAGCAGTGTATAATTTGCTTATAAATTCACATGACTTGGATGAAGGCCGTCCACTTCAGTGTTATCCGGATACCTGTGTGGTCCAATATAATGATATCCTGGGTTGGAGCCAGTCAAAGGCAAGTAACATTTTTTCAAGTCATCATGTGCTAATCACTGTAACATATAAACTGTGACCAGCTGTTCCATTCTCTTTTACCTTCTGACAGCTTTTTAAGACCACCATAATATTGGTCAGCATTTCTGAATGTTTCCTTACAGAACAATAACACATTTCACATCAGGTTTCACACAAATAATGACATCATCTGAGTAAAATCTGATCACGTGTGATGGACGGTGTTAAAGAATGTTTTGCCCTGAAATGGTGTAGCCACGATCACACATGAAATCTTTTATGGCGTTGTGTGAGTTTTTTGATGATGTAAGATGTAAGTCCACATGTGAAAATGGATGGATGATGTATGAGGCAGCTCCACATAAGAAGTGCGAAAAATATAAAGAGTTCAAAGATAATTAAAAGGCATGATTTCTCAAATTCATCGTGTAAACCAAAAACAAAAACAAACAAACAAAAAAAATGGTGTTTGAACCTGTCCACTATTCCTTTATCTCTGGACTTCATTACAGACACTATGAGATCAGACTGCACTGTTTTGCAAGGCCGGATCAATACGTACATGTTCAAAGGACAATGTCAGGCAGGTCACCCAAGTGACCTCAGAGCCCAAATCTATGTCTCGTATCTTTGCATTTTTCACGTACACCAAACGAAATGAATAAAGAAAACACCGAGAATGGAAAAAAAAACATGTAGTGAAGGTTTTATTAGATAACTGGTAGATGATTCTTGTCAAAGGGAGGAGAAAAACCATTCTTTACAAAAACCAATTGCAAATTGGTGCTGCTAGAGAAGAATGGATAGATCCACTGCTTCCACTCTGGGTGGTATGGATCCTTTAGCTATTGAAAATCAATAGTCACATGACATAGCCGAGGTCAGAGGTCAGGTAAATGAAGCACTTTAAGCTCTCTGGCTGCAGTGGCCTGACTCCAGCAGAAATGATCACCACTGGCCCTATATCTCCCTCACTCTCCCTCACTCTTTAAGGAGCTGCAGAGGCAGAGCTTTCAGATGTAACCTGATAACCAGAGCATATGGCTTCTCCTCAACCTGATAGAGATTGACAGACTGGGGGTGGATTTGGGTTTTGGAGCTTGGTCAGATTTCACAAATGCACAATGCAATCCCATTGTTACTTTGTGTTATTCTGTGCTTTTTCATTTATATATATTTATAAAACTGTTAGAAAGCATTATTCCCAATTTTTCAGGCAGAGGTCTAGTTAGGAAACAAGAAAAGTTAAGAAATAGTCCTGCCATGTGCAATATCAAGCAATTTCTTATTGGGGGCTAAATCATTAGCGTTATGTGCAGTATAGTATTATTATGTGAAATAGTCTTACCATGTGAAATATCACTACTTCACTATTAGTGATCTACTACTGATCTCTATTACCTGCAGTTATAAAAACAACTCCAAACCACTATATGTGTTAACTAATAAATTACTTAGAAGTAACTTTTTTATCTATAGTATTAACAATTCACCTCTCTTACTGACCCGAACATAGCAGTGTATTTTGTACAGAGTATTTTTCTAAGTATTTCTGCACAGGTTTTATTTGACTTTTATTTTTGACTTTATTTTGTTCTTGTCTCTGTGTCTCTGTGTGTGCAGTCATTACATGAGCAATTTCCTCCGCAAACAATAAAGTTTTCTGACTCCGATTCTGAATGTAATTCTGAAAACTATTTACCAGTTCTGTATATTTCTATTAAAGTGCAAAGTTCAGTTTCTATCAAGGAGATCTACGTGACTGCAGACAACTGCATAAACTTTTTGTTTATGACACAGAGGCTTCTAAAATAGGAATAATCCATCTAAACAATGTAATATAGATGTACAGAACTGACAGAGCGTGGAATTTAGATAGATAGATAGATAGATAGATAGATAGATGCTTATACACACAAACAAACACACACACAGGGAAAATATGCTTGAAAATAAAATAAAAAAAAAACTTTAAAGGAATGTCTAAAATACAACATCTACCTCCTTTTTCCATTATTTGAGAATAATACTTGTTAAGAAATAATATATGTTAAGAAATTAACCACTTCAGCAGCATCAGATGGACTATCATCAGTGACTAATCTGCAACTTTACACTGCTGTGTGTGATCCCTTGCACCACACACACTAACAAGGCATGCAGATATCTCATATCAGTGTCGTTGTTGTGCTGAGAATGTTCCACCACTCAAATATCTGCACACTGGTGTAGATGTCAGGTGGGGGTCCTGATCATTGATGAAAGGGGTAAAGAGGGCTAACAAATGATCCAGAGATGGACAGCAGTTTGTAATTGTAAACTACAAAACGCACCTGTATGTTAAATGAGGCTGTGTACACAAAGGTGCACTTTGTATTTTACAATTACAAACTACAAAGTGCACCTGTATGTGCACTTATATATATGTGCAATATATAGCCATGCAGCCTCCACAGAGACAGCAGAATGGGTCATACTGAAGAGTTCAGTGGAATGGTCATACAGGGGCCATTGATAGCTGAAGACTGTAGCGCGTATCTTCTTTTGCTTCTTCAGTTGCATAATTCACAGCAGAGTTCCATGCCAACTCTGGAAGAAACATGAGCACAAGAACTGTGTGTGAGTTGGGATTCTACTACTGAGCAACTGCACACAAGCCCAAGATCGTTATGGACAATGCCAAGCGTCAGCTAGAGCGGTGTAAAGCATTTTACCACTAGACTCCGGAGCAGTGGAAATGTGTGGATTGTGGATTGATGAATCATGCTTCACTATGCGACAGTCTAATGGATTAATCTGGCTTTGGCGGATGCCAGGAGAACACTACCTAATGGAATGCATAATGCCTACAGTAAAGTTTGGTGAAGGAGGGTTAATGGGCTGGGGCCATTTTTCGAGGTTTGATCTCGGCCCCTTAGTTTCTGTGAAGGGTGATGTTAATGCAACAGAAATTTTACACAATTATATGTTTCTAACTTTGTGGCAACAGTTTGGGGAATACTCTTTGCAGTTTCAGCATGACTGTGGCCCTCGATTGTGAGCCAGGCCTTCTTCTCCAACACCAGTGCCTGACACAAAGCTCTTTTGACTGAATGGGCACATATTCTCACAGACACACTCCAAACTCTTGTGGAAAGCCCTCCCAGAAGTGTGGAGGCTTTTATATCTGAGACTGGGGTGTGGGGGGTCAGCTCCATATTAATACCCATGGTTTTGGAATGGGATGTTCAATAAGCTCATAAATATGTAATGGTCATACTGTCAGGAATGGGATAGGATATTCAAAAAGTGAACAGGCCAGGTGCATTACTTACCTGGAGAAGAGATGACACCAGGATGCACTCTGGGTAAGAGGCAAGCTGGCAGAGGCAGTGTGATGCTCAGGGCAATGTTCTGCTGGGAAGCCTTCATGGGTCCTGGCATTCTTGTGGATGTTACTTTGACACGTCCACCTTCGTGGCAATCGTATCTCCTAATGGTAGTGGCTATTAGGGGATAATGCATCCTGCCACACCACAAAAGCTATTCAGGAATGGTTTTGAGGAACATGATAAAGAGTTATAAAGAGATATGACCTGGCCTCCAAATTCCCCAGATCTCAGTCTGATCAAGCATTTGTGGGATTTGTTGCACAAACTAGTCCATGGAGGCCCCACCTAGTAACTTACAGGACCTTAAAGAATCTGCTGCTAACATCTTGGTGCCAGAGACCACAGCACACCTTCAGGGGTTTTTTGGAGTCCATGACTCTATGGGTCAGAAAGGTGGCAATATTAGGCTGAAGGTTTTAATGTTATGGCTTATCATTGTGGCTGTATGTGTGTGTGCGCGTGTGTGTGGCACTTATACATTTACACACACCCACACTTTTTTTCACAGGAAGCAATTACGCTACATCCAGTCAAGCACACAATGATTAAACGCAACCCGTGGCTGGATGTGCCAAGGCAGATAATTGATGTCTGGCAGATATTTTTCTAATATGTCACTTATTGGTATATGTGAATTTAAAGGCCTGCGCTTTCATAATCGCAGACAGGGCATTTCTACTCCAACGATAATGAGTGGCTACCAGCCTGCAGGCTTGGGAGAGTTGAGATGCCAAAAGTCTCTTGAGACAGAGAGCTCAGTAAAATACAATAAAGAAAATAAAAGAGCAGAGCAGACATTTGCTATGGACTTGGAATACCCAACATGTTGTATGGGTCTGATTGGTTAGAAATACTACAGAGGAATTAGTAACAAAATAGTGCATATTGCTTTTTGTTCTGGTTTGTTTTGCTGTTGCAAGAGCCCAAAAGTATTAGACCAACACGAGGTCATGACTGTGGTTTAACTGCACATCTCTGTCCGTGCAAAACACATTTTAATCACAACATGGCGAGGCTGTTCACTCACCATGATACAAAATCAGAATAATGCCGGAATCGCAATGCATCAGTGGAGCTGCACAGGTAGAACTGACCAGAGAAGTGGAGAAAGTATTATTCACTTCTAATGAAAGCCTATTGAAAATCACATACATTTTAGAATAATACAGATCCTCTTGGGTGGCTTATCAGATTCTGACTACATGTATTAGGGCTTAAGCAATATTACTTTATTAGAGCTTAGCTAGGTTAATATCTCTGCTCAGTACCGATTTATATAGCTTGAGTGGTCAACAGTGGCTCAGCTCACTCAGTGGGGATGTGTTTTAAAATTAATATTATAGATCAACCAAATTACAGTGAGCAAAGAGCGGCGCAGGATGTCCCAAAAGTCTTAATGCTCACATTGTAGCTCAGGACTGAATCAAACTCTTTGTGCTGATGAGTTTGAGAAATGAAAGCCAAATCCTTTGTGTGAAAAGCCCTAATAACACGCAAATAGCTCGGCCTTACCACTCCTTTCTGGCTCCCTTTGTTTTAGTAGCTGCAGTTTTAATAGGTTTCCCCCCCACTGACATAAACAATATGTAAAGAATCATTTCAGGTGCAGATAATCAGGGGTATCAATAAAAATGAAGCAGCTCAGGATAATTTCCCTCAAGGCTAAGTCTAAATTATGTGGCATATTCATGCTTAGGAACAAGGCAATGTCTGAAACTATGTCCTATTCGGTAACTTTATTTTGACAGCCCAATGTAGATGCTTTGAAGATGCTTGATTTGTCAGTTTCTTACATTTAATTAAATTTTAATTTAACTTAAACATAGCACCAACTCTAATACTAACCTTAAAAACCCCAAACCCAACACTAAACCCTGAAATGAATACTCACACTAACTCTAACCTTAACCTCAATCCAAATCTCAAACTTTACTCTAACTCGAAACTTATCCTTAGCCCAAAACTAACCCCTGAACCTAACACTCACTCGTACACTAATTTAAACCTCAACCTAAAATCCAAACCTAAACCGTAAATATGACACTCACTCTACCTGAAACCTTATTTTAACGTTAAACCAAAACCTAAACCTAAACCTTTAATATAACACTCACCCTAACTCAAACCTAATGGTCAACCCAAAACCTAAATATAACACCCTAACTTCGACCTCAGCATAGTTTTCCAAATCTAAATCTGTAATTTAACACTCACTTTAACTCAAGCCTCAACCCAAACTTAAACCTAACCTTAAAACTCACCTTTTACCGAAACCCGAAACCCAAACCTAATTGTAGGGTGCAAATGATGGACATAATATTAAATACCCATCATGCAGTATTTCATGTGACACAATGTGACTGCTTGCAAAGTGATGACTAAGTAAATGACAGTGTATCACAGTGTTAAGTCAATAACTCATTTTCTATTCACCACATTTACTAAATACGTGTTTGCTATTTAGATGCTTGACTGGATAACGACCATGGAACCAAAAAAATGTATTGCTCATTAGCACACTAAATCTACAGTAGGGAATGAATCTGAACAGATTCACTTTACTCCCTCTTGCTTTTCCTGTGTAGGTAATAGTGATAAGGCCACCATTTAGAGCCCGGCACAATATTAAGGTTAAAAAGCAGTGAAAGAACGAGCGATGTTGGGGAATCTAGGCCACATGTGAGGCATGCTGCATGTGTGCCATGGAGAGCGCACAGCAAGCCTCTCTGTGTAGCGGCGCCAGCTAGCGCATTCTGCTCCTCTACCCACAATGCAACAGTGCCACTAAAAATAACAAGGGGGAAACACAGCTGAAAGGGTCCGGGCGAGTAGAGGAGCAGCACAGGGGGCTGAGTGTGACCCAAAAGCATCGTGTCAGCTTACCACATCCCCGGCCCGGCAAAAAAGCGCTGAAATATAGAGCGATCTGATTGCTCTCAAAAGCTGGGGGAGCGATCCCAGGCCCGCCGCAGACATTAGCCTGTGGGCATAACAAAGCTGTGCTGTGTTTCAGCCTCGCAAGAAGCTCGAGCGTTCCATGTAGGCAAGGGCCAGGACGGAATGATGCTGAGAAAAAAAAAAAAAAAAAAACGAGAGCAAAAAAACAGTAAGCTAGCTTGTTTGTCTGTTGTCTTGCCGGCGCTGCCTCCTTTTGTAGTCGGCAGGAGACACTTAATTGTCACGCATCATGGAAATTACTCAAGCCTCTTCAAAAAACAGTAATCGTTCTGACACCTTTTCAAGGTACGACACTCAGCTGAACAAATAGGTTTGCGCTAGCAGTTTCGAGGGGCTAATTTTCTGTTTGCTTCATTTGGAATGTGTGCACCCTCGCCTTGTAGGCTGTACTGGTGTTTGTGTGTTTGTGTGTGTGTGTGTGTGTGTGTGTGTGTGTGTTTTTCAGCAGAAATAATTAGCCTCCTGAGAAATAAAGGTGCGCTCGATTCATGCGGAGCTGCTCTCCATGCTGGCGATAACTCACTCACACCTGACCACACTGCCTGTCTATCCATATATATGTGTGTGTGTGCATGTGTGTGTGTGTGTGTCTGTCTGTCTGCATCGAAGATCTGACTTTTCAGGAGCATAAGCACGTTGCTGAAAACTTTTAAAAGTATATCTGTCAGTTGCCCAGCCTCATCCATCAAACCGGCTGTCAAAGCAACATGTTCATTTCAGTTTTCAGCTCTGGGCCGGAGCTCCAGTCCAATCTCCGTCCGCCTAGCTTCCCAAGCCCAGGGAGGAGCTGCGTGTGTGGGTCAGAGCGGAGCTGATAAAGCCCAGGCGCTCCGGCTGTCTGGAGCTGGTGCCACAGGGTCCGACGGCCCTGCGGGGGCTACAGCCAGGATACCTGTGCTTGGGCCCCTACATATACACACACATATAGACACACACGCACGCACACACACACACACACACACACACACACACACAAACACATATAGTCACACTTCAGCTGCCCAGTACTTATCCAACCACAATTAACACATGCACACACACACACACACACACACAAACACACACACGCATACACGTACACACCAGGGGCTGCTTTTCATCACACTCTCCTTACCGTTTGCTCTCAAAATAAATTCTTTGCAAGGAAAGCAAAATATCAGAGTGAAAGAAAAACAACGTGGCTCTTGAGTGAAGAGCTAACTGTGTGAACGAAGATAAGACACAGAGCTAACAAACTTAATTACACTTTGATAATACAATACAAATCGGTAATGCTTTCTTTCACAGTCCCTTAAGTTCCAGATATTAACCATGTAAACTGTAAAAACTCCAAAGTACTGCATAATCACTCTGAGTACCATGATGGTCCAAAGCAGTTCTACTAAATTACACTGAATTCCCCTAAAGGTTCTTGGAACTAACTGGATAAAGGTAGGGTACAAATTCCAAAATGGTCTTTAATTATTGTGTGCAAATTCGGGAGTATCAAGACAGTCTAACTTAGTAACGCACTAAAAACAGATTGCAGAACAGAAAAAGGACATGCACTTTTATATAATTGGACGAGCATTTGGAGCAACACGATGGTACCTGCCCTAAATGTACACTAAATATCACTGTAGTCACATGCTTAAGGAGGAACATAAAGAAGAAAAAGGTAAATAAAAAAGACTATAGTAAAAAGTCTAACTTTCGTTTGCAGCCTGGGCTCAGTTTAGCTTCTATATAATAGATACATACAATCAAACGCTCTAATGTCTTAAAGTGTATTATATTGCCTTTTTTTAATTCACATAACTGCACTCTCAATACAAACAGTGTCTTTCAAAGTACAACCACTTTTCAGAACATATTCCCTCTATTCCATCTTGACTCCAGGCTTTTTGTTTAATTTTAATTCTATTTAAAATAGACAGATAACCATTAAAGTGTACAAGTATGCACCTTTTGCCCTAAGAAAGTGAGGGTAGTATAAATTCCACTTAAGGTACAAAGCTCAACCATGTTATACCTTTGAAGGTACATTGTTTGTACCTTAGAGGAATAAATTTGACCAGATAATATCTTTTTTTTTTTTTGGTCTGTGTACTCTACGGTTGCTTTTTATAGTTTTACTCTAAACTGAATAAACAGCACTTTGGAGTTTGAACCATACACTTACCGAGTTAATACCTAGAACATGGTAGATATTAGTAGTGTAATTTGAGCACCCATGTTACCCAAAATACTTATTTCATATTGTGGTATTTATATCTTACACTTACCAGATTAACACCTTAAACAAAAGGGTCCATTAAGGAAAGTATTACCTACTAATCATTGACACTTATGTTTTAATTATCGACAGATTCACTGAGACGGGGGTGGGGATATAAAAACTTGATCTTTGGACTGATGTCTTTAGATTGATATATGAACTATGCAAACATCATTACCTGTGTCAGTAGCTCTCCTTTCATCATTGAAACGTTCGTATGCAACATTGATTTGCTAATGATGCAGAAATGAGAGCGTGCCATGGGCTGAATCTTACTGACCACTCACTAAAGACAGGTTTACACTGCAGTGCACGGTAATAAACCACACTATTCGTGTGATATCAATTTCTCATACAGCTTAGTAAAACACAATACTTCTGGATTTCTCAGATAAACATTCATCGAATCATATCAGAACTACATTTTTATTTTATTTTTTTATATTATTTGATAACCTCAGTTGCCCTTTTCATTGTATGAGCAATAAAGAGAATGGGCCAACTGAAACATTCAAAATTACATGCAATACGTCTTTGTAATATTAACATGTATTAAAGTTGAGGGATTCTTTTCATTTCCTAGTATCAGTTCAGTGATGACATTTTGCAGTAACAGCAGTAGGTACCTATGGATCAGCTACCTGAATTTAGTCTGGTCCCAGACAACATTCTGAATAGAGAATGTGATCTAAACTAGCCTTAATCTCACACTTTCAGTGCTGTTACTATGGTGGTGCCCTCAGTCAAGACTCTTCAGGACATAACTTATGGAACATGGTTGTACCATAGTCTTATTAATTTATTTGCTTGTCTGTTTGTTTGTTTACTTACTTACTTACTTATTTGAACTTGCATTGACTCCATACCATCTGTCTTGTCTTTTTTTTTTTTTTTATTTTGTTTCTTCACTTTAATAAGCTGTCATGGAAAGTTTCAAACAATACCCCTGGGAAAGTGAATGTAATGTACCATTAAAACACACTCAAAGGTACACAATTAGACACTGAGAACCATGCTGTACCTTTACATTGTTTTCTTTTACACTGTTTGTACCTCGAGGGACTAAAATGTACCAGGAGAGCTCTTGGATGCTTGAACTCACTTTATATAACATTGACATAAACAAGTCATAAACTCATTACAGCCAAGGTCACATGCTGTCATTAATATGTAAAGCCCATTAATATGTAAGCATTATCTGTAATTATCATGGCAGATAATTCAGTGTTTGATGTCATGACTTAGATTAGCATGACATAAACTGTCATGAATATTCCCAGTAATGTGAGCATGACATTGTTATATTAATAGACATAATATGACAATTAATATAATGACACTTTATGACAGCATATGGCATCTGACATGACTTGGCTATGTCAATGGCATGCAGCATCCAGTAGTGCTACTGAATTTTCTAAGACTAACTCTAACCTTAAACCTAAACTTTTCTTTCTCCTACTCCATTCTCCAAATGACTATTTTGGATATATGAAGTTTTGCTACTACAGCGATTTTATGGCATTATTTGCATAACTGGATTTCAGCTGTAAAACAGCCATAGATTTTCAATTCTGTGAATATAGCTGCTAATGAAAGGTCACGCTAAGCTTTCAATCAGCGGAATCATCATGGATAAACACAGCTTTTGACCAAAGAAAATTGCTGTAATTATTGAAATATGCAGTGTGACCAAAGTACACTAAAATAAATGAATAAATAAGTTCTCTTAAAAAAAAAACAGCCTTTTCATCAATCCGGCCTTTGGTGTAAGATGTGCAATGAAAAGGGCCCAAGGCGGCGTACAGTATATGCTGGTGCTGCTGAAAAATCTCCAGCATTCTGGGGCAAGGGTACACAGGGGCCAGAACGCTCGAATGTTCAGCTCTGGAGAACACTGAATGCTTCTACTTCATTTTGCCCTGGAAACAAAACAAGAGCATAATGTGTGCATTGATTATGCATGGCGGCGAGTGTGTGCGCACCACTACCCAGGAGTGTTTTCTTAATGTCCGATGCGTTTAGCCAAACGTGAATGTGTTGAGAGGGCTAACATAAATCCAATCAGACTCCGAACTGTTTAGAGAGGAAAAGAAGGGGAAAAAAAAGTGTGAGTTTAGATACAGTGCAGACGGTTGGGGAGAGCACACGGCCAAGACCAACCCAACAGGGAGGCTAGTTTTAGAGCTACAACTTCTGCTGAAGCTTTGCTCCTCCGTTGCAGCCAAATCTGCCAGTCTCCTTCGCAAGCTGAGTGGAATTAGAGCGAGGAAAAGCTCTGTCCACTCTGCTCGCTCACACAGAGGTTTCTTATGAAACATTTTTCATCAGCAGTTCACCTGCCAAATCTTGCGGAGTAATGTTCTCGTCTGAAAAAATACTCAATAATAATAATAATAAATCATACCATTGTTAAAAAAACACATTTGAAATGGAAAGTTTATTGCAGAAGGAAAGATCTGTCCATCTACATTTCAACTGTGTGGGTTTCATTCTCTAAATAAATTACATACGGTTTTATAGTAGTTAGTGAATAATTCATAGTACATTCTTAGCAAATAGATTCTATGTGGTATCAATGAAAAAAAGGTTTCTTGACAGTAGTTGATACCTTGTTGGTGCCATGTAGAACCATTTAAAAGGTTCTTTAAATAATGATAGTCTTCTGTATTACAAAATACAAGTACGTATCATATCCTATACCCGTCACCCCATCGTTAATAAAAAGCATTTTCTATCCTTCCAAGAATCCAGATGGTTCTTTGAGTTGGCATGGTCCTATATATAACCACTACCTTTACCAAAGAAGGAGAACCTCTTTTTGACAGGTGCATTTAGCAAATAGCTCATTGACACTTGATAACTAGCCTAAAGCTTATGAGGACAGTTTGAAATCTGATACTATACAATATTACTGACTTACTAACTGACTTTAAAGGCTTGCTTTGTAATTTATATTGGTTCATTCACTATGAAACGTTCAAACATTGTAAAGAGCGACAGAC
Source organism: Brycinus macrolepidotus (assembly GCA_037974445.1). NCBI lineage: Eukaryota > Metazoa > Chordata > Actinopteri > Characiformes > Alestidae > Brycinus > Brycinus macrolepidotus. The sequence goes on along the minus strand of JBBPCZ010000115.1, from coordinate 43,626,670 downwards.
TTTTTCCAATAGTTATGAATTACAAGGTTTTCCAGTGGCAAGAAGTTAAGCATCTGCGTATGCTTACATTATACAGCGTGGAATCCAGGATTTTCTGAATCAAGAACTTGAATCACATTCCTTAACTCATTCTCATTCTCTATATGACTTACTTCCAAGTGAAACACGGGATCAGGGAGGAAGTTCTGGGCCAGTTGAGCCTGTTTTTCTCAGTGGTGGGTTCGGGTGGTAGGAGGAGGAGGTGCAATATTACATTTTTTTTTATATTTTTCCCCACCCACTGGTGCACAGTGACATAATCAACAATCAGAAGAGGTTTAAGAGGCAGACCGCTACACTACACTGATGGAAGATCAAAAATTATTATGAATGATATGCCACGATGAATCATGCTTAATATGATCAGCGATGTGAACTAACAAAGGACGAAAGGGCAGTTTTCAATAAATGTTGACTTTAAGTCAAAATTTCTTTGTTGTGAACGGTGATTTTTGGGTTTTAAATTGGTTTTGGTATTAAATACACTTTTGAGTCTGCCAAAGTTGTAACAATTACCAGTGAATAGGGTGATATGGTAAACAGAGATGGACAGCATGTAATCAGACTGAAAATCAAAGTGAGAGAGAGACACAGAGAGAGAGAGAGAGAGAGAGAGAGAGAGAGAGAGAGGGAGAGAGGGGGAGATTTCTAAAGGAAAAGAAAGCAGGGCAGAGTGTTTCAATCCCAGACAGAAGGGCTCCTGCTCTTTCTGAGCCAGCTCAGCAAGCCAGTCCTTTATAATTAATAATTCATGGCTTTGTATAGGGGTGCACAATGGCTACAACATGAAATATTTCAAATGAAAAAACATAAAGAAATTCACGGCACAGGATTTTTTTTTTTTATTATTATTATTTCTTTTTTCTTCTTTTTTTTTTTTGCGGGCCTAGCTTTCGAAGCAGCCACATCTATAATCAGAAATCTATTATTAATGACAGGACATGACCGGCTATATTTTATTCAGTAAAAAAAGTGGAAGTAGTGCAGGTTAGTAGAGTTCAGGCCTACTGTAGGAACACATGTGGCCTCCTTTTTTTTTTTTTTTCTTCCTCCTGCATTTGAAAAGAGCGGTCAGAACACGAGCTTTACAGCAAGGCAAGCACTTCCTTGGACGATTTGGAGCCAACCTGAGAGAGAGAGAGAGAGAGAGAGAGAGGGAGAGAGAGAGAGAGAGAGAGAGAGAGAGAGATAATGGGGTGAGGGCACAGAAGCATGAGTGAAATACAAACAGGACCAGCGAATGAAACAATACATTGACCCACAAACGCTGTTCAAAAAGAGACAGGGCGCCAAAACCTGCTTCGAGCTTTGCTCACGTTTTTGCACGGGGAGGAAAAAGGAAAAAAAAAGAGAAGGAGGAAAAAAAAGGCCATTTCCCCTCGGTCAAGGGCATCCATTTCATTACAAAGGCAGTCACGCCAAAACAAATATTATTTTTGAATCTTTCATTATCCTTCTCTCTGGAAAGGGGCTAAAGCAGCATGTGTCGGTATTAGATGCGGTGGAGCCAGCTGCTGCGGCCGACTGCACCGTCACTCAGTGTCAGCGGTTCAAAGCCAGGCGGCCAGAAAGGGAGGCAATCGGATAGGTCAGTGCAGCCTAAAGGACAGGACTATCTCTGTAAATCATATCCTTCTGTCTCTCTCTCTCTCTCTCTCTGTCTCTGTGTCTCTCTCTCTCTCTCTCTCTCTCTCTGTCTCTCTCTCTCTCTCTCTCTCTCTATTTCTCTGTCTAGGCATCCTGGGTAGTATCTGAGAAGCACACAGCCGGCAGGAGGATGGCCCAGCCAGGCGGGGGGCTAAGAGGCCAACACGAGGTGACCATCAAAGGCAAAGGCACAAAGCCTGAGCCGCAGTACTGCACACACACACACACACACACACACACACACACTGGCAGTTCAGTTACTGCCACATTTACCAGCCTGGCGTGAACCCTACCAGTGCACACCACAGTTTACATTGACTATAGACCGCAAGTGTTCTTTTAACTTTAGATTGCTTTTATTCACCTGATTTGTTGCATTTCTTTATTCTTTTTCATCAAATGCTTTATTTGTCCTTAAACCACTCATCTCCATATGAGGATGCAGGGTTGAAGTGGCACAAATCTGACATTTTCACTCAAAGATCTGATGCTTTGAGATCAAATTTGAGCCATGTTGTCGATGCTAGATATAGAGAAGGTTCACTTGCACATGTGAATGTGAGCCATCAAAGCATAGAGATTAGATCAGTGAGAAATATGGGAGGAATAAGGAATGCAACGTTAACATAGTCTTTAAAGAACTGATGCTTTAGTAATTAGACTCCAGTCACAGGCAGCATCTGCTCTGTCGTCATCTTCATCATCTTCAGGGTTCCACTGTTTTGACTCCTGCATTTATTATCGAAAGGAGCATGAGAGTAGTACTGAAATGGCACATTTCCATCATTACAGTAAAACTGTTACAAGACAGTTACATCATAGCAAGGGGGGGAGACAGAGAGAGAGAGAGAAATACAGAGAGAGACCACCTTTTTTCAGCTTTACCCTTTTTTACACCATTTGTAAACACCTGTCCTTGAAACTATGTGGACATTTCATGAAGAATGACAAGTAGAAAAACACCCTCTCCTTTCTTCAAAAGTACCAGTGGTTATTTTTGTTTAATTTTAAATTAATATACTAAGAGAGTTACTGTTTGGCAGGGTTGGTGTTTGGGTGTGGAGGAATTGTAACAGTAAAGTTATACCCTGTGTATATGTGAGCATGTATCTGTGCGTGTTACCGCAGGCATGACTGGGTGGGTCTTTCTGTGTGTTTTTTGTTTTATGGGCTTTTTACATTTCTTGAGAAATGAACGCTCTCACTTTTAGATATTTTAAGTTACCTTAAATATAAGGCATAACGTTGAGTGCCTCTGAAAACCCCTTGCTGTGTTTTAACAGGAGGGAGAAGAGCACAGTTTAAGAAATTTAAAACAGTCTGGTGTTGTATTTAGGAACTTTTGTCAATACCCGTAAACACTGCCCTGCATAAATTTAATGGTATGAAATCTGAGTTTTTAGAGCCCCCCTTAACTCCAGCAATAATAATAATAATAATAATAATAATAATAATAATAATAATAATAATAAAGATTTTTTGTGATTTGAGTAATGATTTTTTCTTCCGAGTGAGACCAAGTTATGCATAAACAAAAATAGTTTTCATAGATGGAAGGGTAAATCAATACACATCTTATTTGAATGGCAATAAAGGGCTCAAAACAGGAAATACTTTTATTTATTTAGTCTTTCGGTTCTTGTTTTGGGGATTTCCACTCGTTCTTCCTTTAAAAGGCCTCTAGTTCACCATGGTTATTGGGCCTTCTTGCATGCACTGCTCTTTTTGAGGTCTATCCAGAGATTTTCGATGATGGTTTTGGTCAATGGAACTGGCAAACCTTCAGCTTGTACCTCTTGAGGTACATTGTCCTGTTATAGAAGCCATCCTGTTTTCAATTTTCAGCTTTTTTACAGACTGTGTGATGTTTGCTTCCAGAATTTGCAGTTATTTAACTGAATCCATTCTTCTCTCTACAGTGAAATGCTCCCAGTGCCACTTGCTGCAACGCAAGCCCCAAACATCATCGATCGACCCCCGTGCTTAACAGCTGGAGAGGTGTTCTTTTCTTAAAATTCTGCACCCTTTTTTCTCCAAACATATCTTTGCCAAACAGTTGGTTTATTCCTTTGTCAGTCAGTAGGAATTGTTTCCAAAATGCATCAGGCTTGTTTAGATGTTTCTGTGCAAACTTCAAATGCTAAATTTAAGGTAAGGAGGAAGAAAAGGTTTTCTTTGGATGACTCTTTCATGATGGTCAGGTGTCACCACACAGTAGAAGAGTGGCCCACCACTCTTCCTGAAGGTCTTTTGCAAACAGAGGTTTCAAACTGACTTTCTAGCAATCTTTCAAGCAGTTCTCTTGAAAAGTTTTCTTGGTCTTCCAGACCTCAACTTGATCTCCACCATTTCTATTAACTGCCACTACCTGAAAACGCTTCTTAGATCTCCCTACATAAAGATTTCAGTGTGTAGAACTCTCCTTTGGTTCTCATACTGTCTTGAAACGTAAGTGTTTCCTCAGATTCCAAGTGGGTGTGGATAAAAGCACCTGCCAAATGTAATGTAATGTAGTCTCTTCTCAATTATTTTAATTTTAAGAGTGCTAGGTGGCTGCTTAGAGAGGCCCATGGCTGCTGATTGTTGGGACAAGGTTTGAGGTGTCATTTATAAAGCTCTGAAATGTGCATCAGCTGGCCCATCCTAATAATGATAGCGACCAGGCCAGAGCCCTAACAAGGTCTGAGACCTTGGTAAAAGTTATCTGACAGCTCAAACCGATTGGGGTGCCCAAACCTTTGCATGGTGCTCCTTCCTCTTTTTCACTCTAAGAATTGTAAAAACAGAAATAACACACCAATCTTGCTTCACATGTTGAAAAGAATGTTTCATCTGTATGCCTTTTGGAGGTCAGTTTATCTTCTACTCACTTAACTATTCACGGTAACAGAATTTTTGGTCAGGGGTGCTCAAACTCTTGCATGGCACTTTATACATGCCATTTTAAAAGTTGGAAAATACTAATAATGTGCTTTTATCTCAGCTGCAGCAGTCGCTCCCACAACCTCTTTTGACTAAAGACCCCTACACATATAAGTGTATGTGTGTGTGTGTGTGTGTGTGTGTGTGTGTGTGTTCAGAGGCTTAATGAATGCTGGATGTAATTCTGCTTCACACAGTCACGCTCCTTAAGGAGTGAATGTGCATGGAGGATGATCTATGAACTCCCTCTCAGTATCACTGACTTTAAGCACACATAATGGAGGGGAGCAAATTGCTCAATTTGAGCAAAAAAAAAAAAAAATGACACAGATGCAGTGGGTGCACTGATGAACTGCCCTGTGGTATCAGCAGAAACGCTCACTGCAGTTCTGAGGGCCTCAGTTGTGAAGTGCTCTCGCCCCTGTAAATGATGTATGAGAGGCTTTAAAGGAAGTCTTCACCCAAAAAATGCTAATGTGGCTAACTTTGTTAGCCACCGGTTACCATTATCTTCATCCTTTCAATTTTAATTATCCTAAGGATCCATCGCCAGGTCCATAGAGCAGTTTCTCTCTGTCTATGTAACTATATATCTTACTTATTAGTAATTATATAACTTCTATATTAGTTTCATAGTAGAAACTAAATAGCACGTTACTGGACAATACTGGACATGGACAATACAAGTTACTGGACAGTACTGGACATGGACAATACAAGTTACTGGATAGTATTGGACATGGACAAGTAATTGGACAATACTGGACATGGACAATACAAGTTCATGGACAGTACTGGGCATGGACAAATTCTTGGACAATACTGGACATGGACAAAACAAATTACAGTATAAAACTGGGCATGGACAAGTTACTAGACACTTCTGGACTCAAACAAGTGCATGGACAATACTGGACATGGACAATACAAGTTACTGGACAGTAATGGACATGGACAAGTTACTGGACAATATTGGACATGGACAATACAAGTTACTGGACAGTAATGGACATGGACAATACAAGTTACTGCACAGTACTGTACATAGACAAGTTACTGGACAAGATTGGACATGGAGAATACAAGTTACTGGACAATACTGGACATGGACAATACAAGTTACTGCACAGTACTGTACATGGACAGTACAAGTTACTGAACAGTACTGGACATGGACATCGCAAGTTACTGGAAAATACTGGACATGAACAATGCAAGTTACTGGACAATACTGGACATAAAAAACACAAGTTACTGGACAATACTGGACATGGACAAGTTACTAGACAGTCCTGGACATAGACAAAACAAATTACGATATAAACTGGGCATGGACAATAGAAGTTACTGGACACTACTGGACATGAACAAGTGCATGGACAATAATGGACATGAACAAGACAAGTTACTGGACACTGCTGGACATGAACAAGTGCATGGACAATACTGGACATGGACAATACAAGTTACTGCACAGTACTGAACATGGACAGTACAAGTTACTGGACAGTACTGGACATAGACGAAACAAATTACGGTAGAAAACTGGTCTTGGACAATACAAGTTACTGGACACTACTGGACATGAACAAGTGCATGGATAATACTGGACATGGACAAGACAAGTTACTGGACAGTACTGAACATGGACAGTACAAGTTACTGGTTAGTATTGGACATGGACATGTTACTGGATAATACTGGACATAAAAAACACAAGTTACTGGACAATACTGGACATGGACAAGTTACTGGACAGTACTGGACATAGACAAAACAAATTACGGTATAAAACTGGACATGGACAATACAAGTTACTGGACACTACTGGGCATGGACAGTACAAGTTACTGGACAGTACTGGACATGGACAAATTACTGGACAATACTGGACATAAAAAACACAAGTTACTGGACAATACTGGACATGGACAAGTTACTGGACAGTACTGGACATAGACAAAACAAATTACGGTATAAAACTGGACATGGACAATACAAGTTACTGGACACTACTGGGCATGGACAGTACAAGTTACTGGACAGTACTGGACATGGACAAATTACTGGACACTACTGGACATAAAAAACACAAGTTACTAAACAATACTAGACATGGACAATACAAGTTACTGTACAGTACTGGACATAGATAATACAAGTAACTGGACAGTAGTGGACATGGACAATACAAGTTATAGGGCAATAATAAGATATTGGACAATAAGGCTTTAGAATAGTAACAGAATAATAAACCTTGTGTTGCGTTTTTAGAAATTGCGGTAACCTCAGTTGTGCAGATTTTAAATTTTTATTGACCTCACCTTTGTTATTGTAAATAAAATAGGAGATATTTTATTATAATTTGAATCTACTTTTGTTTTGTTAAAAGAAAAACATTTTTTGTCATTTCTTGACACTGAAAGGAATGGAAAAAAGGTCAAAAGTGTGAATTCGAGCCAGCTGATACAAAATACAAATCAATGTAAATGTATTTCTGTGCATAAGTGTGTAATTAATATGTAACTACATTGGAATAAAACATTTTCTAAAGGTTGAGGGGTTAAACGCGCAAGACAAACTGGCCTTTCTGAGAGTGGGCTTATTATTAGCTATATGACTGTTTTTTGAGTGAGCGCTGTTGCAATGTACTCTAATCACAGGGGAGTGAGTGCCATGAACGTTTGCAGATCCTATAGGAAGACTCAACTGAGGTCTCAACAATTCATTAATGCAGTTATAGCAAACAGCTAGCAGCTTCAAAAATACACTCGACTTCCCATGACCCCCTGAAGAATATAATTTCTGGATCCTTCTTCTTCCATAAGAGCGGAGGAAAGAAAGGGATGACATCAGTTTAAAAGAAAAAAAAAGGAGGAAGAGAATGCAGTGCTTGCAATGTTATTGCTCTCTCTCTCTCTCTCTCTCTCTCTCTCTCTCTCTTTTAAATAGAACCCCTTGAGGTTCCGGAGTCGCAGCACCTTTCATTAGCGCTGGCTCCAGCCCTGCTGTCCGGGCATCATTAGCAATCTCAGAAATCAGCGGCAGACGACGGGTCATTCTTCATCTACCTGTCCGCCACCATGGCCAGCAGCGTCCACCCCCATCCTCCCCTCAGCTCATCCACTCTTTCACTCCTCCACCCATCCACCCATCCACCCATCCACGCTCCTGCTGTATATATACATACAAATGCACAGAGTGCACACCAGGGCGCACGCGAGCGAGTGAGGAACATGACCACTGACAGAACCTCTCTCTCTCTCTCTGTCTCTCTCTCCCATTCTCTCTCTCTCTGTCGCTCTCTTTCTCTCTCTCTCCCTCTCCCTATCTCTGTATTTATATATGGATATATGTGTGTGTGTGTGTGTGTGTGTGTGTGTGTGTGTGTGCATGTATGTCTGTATATATATATATATATATATATATATATATATATATGCACGCACACCACGCACACACATATAACTTTTTATTCTTTCTACCCATGTTTTCCCTCTCTTTCTCTGTTTCTTTCTGTCTTTCATTCTACCTCTCTTTCTTTTTTTACTCTTTGATTTCATCCTTTTGTGTTCTCTCATTTTCTATTTCTCTTATGGCCCTTTCTCTCTTTCTCTCTTTCTCCCTCCCTATCATTTTAGTATTTCTGTCCATGTTTTCCTTTCCTTTATTTTTCTTTCTGTTGTTGTGTTTCATTGTACTTTCTTTCTCTATCTCCATCTCTCGTTCTCTCTCAGGCTCATTTGAGCACATGCACAAAAAAGAAGTCATACAGTTCTCTCAGCCTGTTTTTGTGTGAAATATCACTACTGCTTGTGTGTTTGCACGTGTGTGTGTGTGTGTGTGTGTGTGTGTGTGCGTGTGTGTGTGTGTGAGTGTGTGTGTGTGTGTGTAAGAGAGTGTGTGAGTGTGTGTGTGCGCATTTCCTCTAAACTGTACTGCCCTCTATTGGATATCAAACAGGACATGAATGAACAAGAAGAGAGGAAGATGCGGGTGCTCTTCATTCTCTCATCAACTCAACTACACACATTGTCAAATATAGCAACGTATTATGAATGATGTCAGATTATTTTACATCATTTAAAAAAACATATTTGCCCTTTAATATTTCAGGTCTGTTATGTCACACCTTATTTGCAAGAACTGAGGCCTGTGGGATTAAACAAATACACTTGAAGAGGAACATATTTACTGCAAATTTGCAATTTACCTGCATAAATTGTGCTTAGTCTATATGCTAGTACAACAATGATGGATCCACATCGATCAGTTGTAAATCCCCATAATAAACTTAATGAAGTCCCATTTTATTGGATTATGTTGCTGCACTTTTTCCATCAGGTTAAACTTTTAGCCTCTCCACGAGGCCTCCTGCCAGCGCTTCAGCTGTCCTCAATAAAATAAAAATAAAAAAAAATCCACACCTCATTATCTCATTGCCTTTCTGTTCAAATATTTGTTTATGAAGAAAGTTGCGCCGGTTTGTCTTAATTTGTCATTTCCTGCTCTTGGGTTTCGGCTGAATGGCCCCCAGTTTGTAACATGTAAACACACTTCGTCGTGAATTAGTCTGTAACGAAATACGTGCTCCTATACTCTCCCTCTCTCTCTCTCACGCTCTCTCTCTCTCTCAAACCAGAACGAGCCCTGAACGTAAACAGTGATTAGAACCGTGTAACATTGAATGTGAGAGCGTTTACACCTCTGGAATAGGAGTCGGGACAGGGCAAGGCTTACATCTATTACTCTGTAGGTGCACAGAGGAACACACTCCCACTGTAAAACACACTGTCCTGCTGTTCCACTGGTGATCACTCCCAGACTGGTTTAGGTGTTAAATACACTGGTGTCGAAAAAACCACCTTCCAAACCTCAACGTTTACCGGTGCCAAAAAAAACAAACATCTTTTTTTTTTTTTTTTTCCACTTTCCGCAAAATTTTCTACAGATATTTCCACATTGATTGCATGTCACATTAAGTGCACAACTAATGACAAATCAATTAATGTCTAATCAGGTTTCGCCTGAGGGGACAGAATGAACTGCAATTTGATTTTCCACCAATAAATATTTGGGGAAAAAAAAAAAAAAAAAAACTTAGATCGTCCATCGCTTTAGAGGCAGCCTCGCTCGACTAAGTGAGGCGGTGTTTTACGAGTGCGGCTTTCCAGCTAAACTTGTTTCTACATTTTTACAAGGTCATTAACTCCTATAATGAACCCTAAACACAGTGCAAACAACATTTGATTAGAAGCATAAGCATGCACTCCGTTTCTGTGTTTAGTTTTAGCGTTATGGGAGTGAGTTATGGTGTGGGGTGGGTTTTTTTTTTTTTTTGGAGCGTCTGAGTGCGTGTGTTCCTCATTGACGTGGTGAGCGGCTGGGTTTTCTTTCCTTCTCTGAAACACATTAACGTTGCCGGACTGGATATTGTCCTTCAACACAACAGATGCTTCCTTAAAGGGGTGGCTCTTTGGGGCCGAATTTGGCCCTGCTACAACCCCTTCCCCCACACCGCCCCTTTAAATCCTGCTTTCACAGGCATTAAAAATAGAACAAATCTGGACAGAGGACAAGAAGCGAAAGGCAAAGAGAGAGAGAGAGAGAGAGAGAGGGAGAGAAAGACAGGGAATGTAGGATTCAGTCTATGGTAAAAGCCTCTAAAAACACAAGCATGGGTCATACAATGTTGCTCCCTCAGGATATGTAGCCTTTTTCCTCTCTTTCTTTCTTCTTCTTCGTCTTTTTTTAATATAGCTTGGTCACCACATATTTCATTTCGGGCGTTGTGTTGGGGGCTCATGTCACTCAAATATTTACAGGTTAGCTCAGTGCCATAACATCTGCTGCTGCGCTGTAATGCTGGCCTGCTTTGTAATATACAGAGATTAAAGGACTGAGAGAAGGAGTCACGGCCTTATTCGAAATGAGGAGAAGTGTGAGTGCAAGCGTGCCTGTTTTTCTATACTTGCGGGACAAGAAATGGCCTGATTTGGCAGCAAAGTCAGAGAGAAATAGGGCTAACCTACAATATCGGCACCGACAAAAGGGTTTTCAACAGAAGCTACATTAAACTGAAGTGGAAAAAACCTTTTTGATTAGGTTTTAGGATTACACTCTTAATCAAAAGGGTTCTGCATAGTCCGAAAATGGTCCGCGACTTGTACAACCACCTAAACGGTGTGTACTTTGAAGATGTATCACAGTAGATATTGTGCATAGATAGGTGAAATGGCATTTGGGCATATTGTGATCCTTACTGACAACTGTTGGACAGGCCTAGGTCCTTTTTTTTTGCTACCCAGAATGCCCTGGTGAGGAAAGGGTGGAGCGAGGGCTGAAACACAGGGCTGGTGAGAATGGAGAGAAAGAGGGGGCGTGTTAGGTTTGTTTGTGCTGTGCGGGAAATGAGATAAGTTCAGATTGAAACTGAGAGACTCCCCCCGTATCTAAATGTAATCTTAGCACCGGATGAATAGAATACAGTATCTAAGAGCAGGATTGACGTCTGAGAATGATACCGAGCAGAAGAGAGCAGTAGCCGGGCTAAATATACCACTTTTTTATGTGCCATGTTATAACTAACTACAGTTTTTTTTTCTTCTTCTTCTTCTTCAGACTCGATTTTTATCACCCTAAGTGCATTCAGTTCAATCTATATTGCGGAGTTTCTGGTCTGAAAGTTTTATCAGATTAGAGGAAAATTGTGTCCAAAGTAATATGTGGCATGATAAATTGAAGCAGCAGGATTTATTTTCTTGTTGTCTTTTAGCACACTTAGGTGCAGGGCAATTTTGAGACATGGATCTCAATCTCCTGCAAAGTTAACATGGGCTTCGTGAAGGGTCATCTCCATGCTAAAGAGGTGTACTCCATTTGTATTTGACCTTTTGACCTGCGAAATCAAAGGCCCATGATTGACGAACAACTGTCCTCTCATTAAACAAGCGTCTGGAAGCGAAACGACACGTTAAAGAGAACTTGCCGCGTGTTCTGTACACATACCTCCCAATTTGATTATTGTTATTAATTCTGCTGACATTGGCAGCCCTGACAGCCTTCTAGAGAAGCAATGAGTGTGGAATCTAATTTATCCCATGCACAAATCCATCATTTACAGAGAGCGCCGCTTCTAACGGCGAATAAAGCAGCCAAACCCCAAAGATTTGTATGCCTGACAAAGAGAGAGAGGGGGAGAAAACGACATGAAGGTGCGTTCCAATCGATGGTGGAATCCCACGGATTGGGACTGGGCCTGAATATTTTCCCCCAACTTTGCATTTTTTACTCTTCTTAGCGAGCGGGGCCACAGGGGAGCGGGCTTGTTTTCACTCTCAGCCTCATCAATAGCTAAATCCTGGTGAACAAGTGACATGGAGAAGCTGGAATCAATAGTCGCGCCTGCATTTTCCCCTCCTTCTGGTCAAATGGTTCAGCGCAGCTGACAGGCATGACAAGCTGAACATGATGCAAAATCATTATCAGCAGGCCATGGAGATGAGTGCAGAAAAACATGACACAGGCATTAATGGCCAAGGCCAGCACTGAATAAACTAGCTCCTCGCTAAAGGATTTGTCAAGTGGAAAAAAGATGTGGGGGCCAAACTTCTCTTCGTGCATCGATTCTCAGCCCCTATCGAACTGCTGGTAGCAAAATCGCGGTCAATATGACGCCATGGTGAGCCCAGGATGTCAGCGGTGGAAATGTTTTAATTTGCTGGATACACTTTTCACACTGGCCTTTCAGGCCGCCTTGTACTTACACACTACTGCATCCATGGACGCATTAGATTAATAAAGAGAACAGCCAACAAATATGAGTAATCAGTTTCAATGTTTTCATACTGGTAGCCACTGTAAAACCTGCTACGCTGATATATTTGGTTGGAGTCCATTAAAATGCCTTTCTTAACCCATTCACATCCAAGGTGATGGAAAAATGCAACAGAATTTGTTCTGAATGATCTACAGTAAGGGTGTAATTATTTCAATGCAGCATTCAAAAATCTAATTTCAACCATTGAAATTTAAAACCCCCCTCAAGCCCCTCTGAGGGTCTCTCAATTACCGTCTTTGGAGGAAACCGCTGTCAGTGATCAGAACTAGGCATCCGGGTGTGTCCTAATGGAGTTAAGTGGATGGGGAAGGGGCGAGGCTGATACGTTCTTGGGGTTGGGGAGTTAAATTTGTCAGATGATGACGCCATGCACTTTTATTTATCCCAAGACTAACCAATCTGTGCAGGATATAACATTTTAAAAATCCGAACCAAATCATGAAAATATGTATATCATGACATCTCTAGTGCACAGAAATGTGTGCTGTGATGTTAATATTGCCATATGAATATGTGTTCAGACACTGCACATTTGTGCTGTATAGTTATACTTTATATAATACATTTAATATTTATACTAAATGTTATTCAGAATCACAATCAGGATCTCACATTTAAGTGTGATTTAAATGATTTCTCTGGATTTCCTCTCAGAGGATCACATTTTTCTCATATGGACATTAATGGGTTGAACCTCATCAAGGTAATTCACTGACTGCTTATTACTACTTTATTAAGCAACAACTACATTGAATGTATCTGTATGTTATACATCTATTGCCCATTTCAGATGTCTATTCTAATCCCCTTATTAAATGTGCTTTAATATTGTATTCATCACACAGCTCTAGTCCTCCTCCTATGTTTATCCTTCAGCATCTTCCCTATAATTTCTAAAGGAATTGCTGCATCTGTTTGCCGTGAGGAGCGTCTCTCTTTGCTTTCTCCTCTCAGCTGAAGGTCATCGCATGAATTATGTGTTTAGAGCAAACTGACGAAAAAAAGAGCTGACTGTACCCAAGATATTACAATGAAATCCTTTCTTATATTGGATAAAAGGCCTCATGATGGAACCTGTGGCCAAAAGGTCTTATATTATTGCATTACTATTCATAAAGCTGTTCATGACTTCACGATACGCTCATTATTCCTCTCTCAGTATTTACTGCCACCCCCCCCCCCACCCCCCCACCGTAATGATTTATTTATTTATGGCATATCGTGAATTTTGATAGAACAAACAAGATGCGCAGATCGCATTTTGTTTGCAAAATCTTACTCCCCCCCCTTTCTGATGTTAATGAATTCCAGCAAGAAGGAGTGGCTTTCTAGTAATAAGCAATCTTGCTGTGTCAGTACAGAACTTAATCCAGCACTTAAATAGTTAATACTCTCCTTTCATTATGCCATACTTATTGGCTTTTAGAAGGGGGGAAAAAACGGAGGGAAAGTTCGTTAAGCAGTGTCTCAACTCAATTAAAAATGAAAATCAAACATTTTATAGACGGTGAACTATTAACATGAGTTGATGAATATAGGTCATACCACAAAGAGGAAGAGAAAAGCTTATTAATTAAATAATAAGGGCAATTTCAGCACTATCAGGCAGCGTCGAATCATTCCAGAGGAGGAAAGGTGAAAAAAAAAAAAGAAGAATTGCTCATCTCAGTTCTTCTATGGTGGGCTTGTTTGCGATGAAGGGGTGGTTAGTGTTGAAACGTCGGGTTAACTGGAAATCCTGAACTTCCTCGCCGGCTTCGGTGAAAGGTAAAAAAAAAAAAGGGAAAAAGAAAGCCTTGATTAGTCCTTAACACTGTGACACAAGCCGCATTAGGCGCCTGCGTAATCCAGGTTAGAGTGCAATAGGGTCATCACAGAAATTAACTTTTTGTTCATTAATTTGTCTGGATTAGTCGAGGGCAAAAAGACAGCAGATCTGCTCCAGTTTTTCTTATGAAAATCATTTAAAAGTGTACATCAATTGTGGCTTGTGGGTGACTTTGGGGTTAATCAGGCTGATGTGTCCTTTTAATTGCTTTCTATTCAGAGTAAATTCATTAGATAATGTTCTCTTCAAAATTCATGAATCAATTTAACTGAAGAAAACCACATTAACAGCTTTGGTTCCATTACGTCGTGTCGGCGGACAGAAGCCCTCGCTCTTTCCTTTAGGCAAACGTCGTTTTTATGTAGCATGATTGCTTTCAAAAAGGGGATTTATTTCAAATCCATTTCTTTTCCCCATTACCGATTTAGTCAAGTTCAGTGCCAAATTATAACAATGAAATAAGCCCCGAAACCCCTTTTAATCGCACGAGTGAGGCGATACGCTCAAAGGCCTGTATCCGTAGCATTGGTTGTTATTTGTGGTTAATTTGGACTGATTACATTGTGGCTGGGCTTTGGCCTGGGGCGGGAAAGAGGCTGCAGAGGAGCGGGGAGGCCTCTTTAGTCATCTCAACAGTGCTGGAGGAATATAAAGGAGAACACTTGGCATTGTGTGACGTGAGAATTTCGCAGGCCTAAATATGTCAATCACGCCGCCACGGCACTTTGTTTGAGTCATTAAAGAGTCTGCCGTCTTTGTGGATGTCTCTGAGTGATTTTGGAATGACAGAGCGAATCCAGCCCCTGGGCCCACACTCATGACGAGTGCAGCTTTAACAGAAGGACGGTGAATTGATAGTGGCAAATGTATCAGTTTGAATGGACAAGCTGCAATGACCTAATATATCACAGACCTGAGAAAATCTCTGAAAACGTAACTTTAGAGAATGAAAAACATCCTTAACTTGTGTGTAATGTGTGTTAATGTAAGAGAATTTTTTTTCCATTGGTCCATTCATCATTATCACACAAAATTAATGGCAGCAAAAAAGTAAAAGTAAAATTAAATACAAATCTACAGGGAGCACACTTAAATATGGCATTTTTAGATGCACAATTTCTATTCATTTATGTTTAACACATTAGGAGAAAATAAAACATAAAGTATTTGTGCCATAACTTTTGCACATGCCACTTTTTTTCTAATCTGTTCAGCAGGTAAATAGTGATTGAGTACTAAAACGAGTACAACTGTCACTGCTGGATCGTGTTCTTATTTTCATTTGTCATTTGACCAGGGGTCCCAAAACTTTTGAATAGGACAGTATGTATATGAATTAAATGAGCATTATATTGCAATACGTTCCATAGATGCGTCACTCTGGATGAGAGCATCTGCAGAACGCCGTTAATGTAAATGTAAAAATGTCATATGGGAAGACTTATTGACATTTTAAGTGTCAGTTAGGTCCTTTTGCAGTTAGGCCAATTTTGTAAAAGAAAAAAATAAAACGACTTTGCTCATTTGCATAAACTGAGCCTGTTGTATTGAAGAAATGAAAGAGGCAGCGTGTCTCATGGCAATCCACACGGCTCTGTTCAGGTTTGTTTTGATTCTAATTAATTCTCCGATGCTGTCTGCTTTATTAGCAGATACGTCCCACGGTTTTTCTGTTCTGTTTAAAAACAGGCCCCCCCTCCTCCTCCCTCTGTAAAATCCGTCCCCTACCCTACAGCCACCCAGCCCCATGCCGAGCCTCCACATAATCAAGGTAATTTGCCTGAACTTGGGGGAATATTTACCAAATCCGGAGCGGCCCGGCTTGATTGATATCCACCCATGTGACTTATTAGGCTTTGTCAGAGTGAAGGCCCTGCGGTGGTGTTAAATAATTTTTCATTGATAATCACCCTGTCACTGCTATCAAGACAACTTTTTGAAGACCGACCCGACGGAGGGGGATTGTAAGGAGGGGGTGGGCGGGGAGGGTACGAGACGAGGCCTCTTAATTTGTTAATAAATGCTTCTTTTAGTGTAGGACAGGGATTAGGGCAGAGAGAGCTGTCAGAGGGACAGGTGAGAGAGGAGCTGACAGCCTTTAATTTCTCAGCCAGTAAAGATGGAGCTCTTTAGGGACTAATCTCCTTATCAACACTGAGCTGTAGCCTCAGGGCCGCCCCCGCCATTCACACCAAATCGTGACCATTTTTTTTCTTTCCTCTCTTCTTTCTCTCTTCTTTTTCCCCCCACCTCCTCCTCTGTGGACCCCCATCATCGTTTGCGTGACGGAATCAAGCCAGAACTGTAGGCGCCAAGTTTTGGCCTCAGTTATTCAAATGAAGGATGGACAACGAGGCATGGTTCACTGAAGGCATCGGAGGCATCTGTACAGTCGAGAGCGCTGTATTTGAATTATAGCTTTACCAGAGGCGCCGCTGAGCCTAGGTCTTAACATTTCTTTGTTTTCCGCCGTGAAACATGTAACTGCGATTATTTGGCAGGCAAGGTCAACCATGTTTATTTTGTCTTTGCCTACCTGTGCAGCCCCAGCCTTCAGGCCAGCTCCTTGACATTTTCCGTCTCGCTCTCTAAACCAGACCCTCTGAGCTAATCTCAGTAGCGGTGGGGAGTTTCTCTAAGTCAAACTGCAGATGTTCTATGGTGGAGGATGTTAATAGATAAGCTGCTCGTTCAGGCCGACCCAAGGCCCACATCGCCTACTAATGACTTATTTGTAACTTTAACTTGTTTTGGTGTAATATTTAAACTAAAAAATGTAATCACAAGTTAACAGAGGCCTTCAGGACCTGCAGTGAAACATAACTCTTTGTCCATCCTTTGTTTAAAAGTTGGTTCCTACAGTTCTACAGCTAGATTCCATCATTCAAAAGATAAGGAGGGTCTGTAAAGGAGGTGGCAGAGACAGAAAAGAAGAGAGGAAGAAAGGGGGAACAGTGGTCATGATCTGTGTAATTAATTACATATTAAGTCACACGCAAAAGTTTGTCCGTCCCAGTCAAACTCCACATTTTGTTCATTTTCTTACTGAAATTAAGTCCACATCCTCAGAGAGAACACAATTCTTCATGTTTTATTGCACAGCTGCTGGTTATTGGCTGAATTTAACACACAACCACAAGCATAACGTGTGGCCTGTGCAAAAATTATGACATATTTTATATTACATATTTATATTTTCCCAATATGTTAAACTCAAATAACTAGAATTGTTTGCTAATATTAGCAGAAAATTTTTAAGTTAATCCCCTGTAGAATCTGTGTTAACTTATCTTCACTTAGAAAATAAACAAAACATATAGTTGAAACTGTTTCGATATAAAGAAATGTAAAGTTAATAATGTTTTGTTTTCTTTCCACAAAAAAGGCTGTATGCACAAAGAAATATTTCATATCATAATGTCATATTTCACATTTCTTCATAAAATCATATTCCAATTATAATGATTTCTCTTCTTGTTATAAACTGATTCTCACTTCCTACAGAATTCCTTTGCTTTCCTTGATGAATTTCGACTGAGAAGTGATCAGCTGGGAACTGCACCAGTCATCGCTAGCTATAAATATGACTTCTGCGGGTTAAAGGCTTATCTGTGCACGAGTGGATTATATCAGTGTGAAGGGAACATTTCTAAGTGTGGCCCTTCCAGCCCCTGGTTTATTTCCTGAGGCACAGTCCTGTGTTCAGCTGCCGCCGTGTTTTGTTTTGTGTTTAATATTAATGAGCACAAGAGCGTAGCTGTGAACGGGTGGTGGGGGGGAGTGGTGTATGTTTAAGGCCGGTAATGTGAGATGGCAAACTGGGGCGGTCTACAGAGGACACTGTGCACTCTCTCCTGCTGGGTCGTCACCTTTAACTCCTCTTCAGACTGTACTGATTACTGCAGAGCACGATGACAGCCTGCATCCACCACGTCAAAGTTCTGCACATGGCTTTCTGCCCGTGGCCTGTGCATTCTGCTGCCCTTCTGAGAACGTCTGAAAGCTCTTTGCCCTCATGACTCTAAAAACATTTGAATTCCTGCTATGTTTAATTAAAAGTGTCCCATTTATCTCCTCAGTCCAAGTTTCTGATTTGCAGATTCATATCTGTGTGATGTCTTGACTCATCCTTGAAAGGAAATGATTCCAAATGTTCAAAATTTCTTCACAGTTAAATCAGTAAGAGGTATATAAAGTAATTCTGAGTGGTTTGTTTGAACATGATTCATTGAACAAGTCAGATTTGTTCACACAGGTGGTGATATTTCACATCAAACCACTCTGAATGACTCTGAATGAGCCATTGAATTATGTAGAAAGTTTGAAAAATCAACAGAATTTCATTTAAATTGTGTATTTTCTTTTTCTCTATACAGTATCCAGACATGTTATGCTAAATTAAAAATTAAACATTGTACAAAGATTGTACAAAGGGGTTCTTTGCAGCAATGCCAAAGAACCAGTTTTGCTTCCCTAAAAGAAGGTGATGGTTCTTTAAAACAACTTTTTTCGAAAGAAAGTAGATATGATCGGTGTGAGTTACCTTTTCAAAGTTTAAAGAACTGTTACGTGATGTAAAGGTTCCATACCTCTTGAATGTAGAAGCATATGTCCAAGCCAAAACCATTTAGGACCCTTTATTTGTAAGGGTGTAGGTGGCAGATGTAATATTGCATGGTCAGATTTATAGCCCAAACATTTATGACACAATAACTGTACGTCATTGGAGGCCCTTCTCCACAATCTAAAAGCCAAGCCAAACTTTCTCGAGTCTTTAAGCAAACAGTTGTAGACTTTTTGTAAACCCTGAGCCCTGGTAAATTATGAATTTAGAAATAACAGTCCAAAGCATCCAGACGTGCTCACTAGCCCTGCCAGACAGTCATGACCTAATAGGTAAATCTATAAAACCTCTTCTGCAGCTTTGTATGGTGGACCAGTATACAGGAGCTGGAGTGTATTAAGCGATCTCTGCAGATCTACCTGTCTCGTGGGGTTAAAACAATTTCTCGACCCGGCTCGGGAAAGCACCTCTTATGTAGGCTGTTTTAGGTGAAGCGGGACCCCCGTAATCTCCCATACTTAATGAAAAGTTTAAAGCACACGGCGCGGGGTCAGGACCCCACAGCGAGCCGGAGCACCAGTGTAAATTGTTTAAATAAAGCGTGAGCCGACCCTTCAGAAATGGTATCCCCGCGAGGAGCGCCGGTACACGCCATAAAGACGCTACAGCTCGTTAAACTCCTCCTCAAAACAGATTACCCTGCTAGTGGCGCCTGGGGAATTAGTACGGTCCCATTGGCTGGGGCCGCATTTGTCCGTATTGATCAGGTAAAACCAATCACCTGGGTTTATGTCCACTATTGTGGCAACTATTTATGAAGGAGACATTAGCCAGTCACTGAGTTTGTGCAATGGGAGGACCCAGCTGGGACCACTTTAAAAAATTATGCTTTTATTAGCCTACGAGAACTTAAATCAGTTCAAAACATGTCTTCTTTCTCATTTATTTATTTATTTCTCTATTCATTTATTTTCACCTCACCGCCGCTGTCTAATAAAATAAAAAGGCAAAGTTGCGTTGAAGTCGTATGTCTTATTCATGGGAAAATTATGAACATATTCTAAGTAAATTTAAGGCAGTACTTTTTTTTTTATTATTATTTGAACCAAGACAATTATTTTAAGTCCTAAAGCACTTCTTCCTCCCTTGATTTCTCATTCCTTGTTGAACAATGATTTGAAGGCGAAATCCGCCTCATTTGGCCTGGATTACAGTCTTTGCTCATTATTAGAGTAATTCCTGTCCTGTGGTAAGACGTGACACTTTCTCGCCTCTGCGTTTCTTACCCAGACATCTTCCCATTAAGTTATACTCATAACGTGCCTTTAACCCCCTTCTTTCACCCAATCCCTCTTTTCTGCTTCCTCGACATCTGTAGTAAGGCCCCATGCTGGAGTGCTTTGAAAGATCTCTGCATCAAGGCAGTGTGGCCCCCTAATGATTAGCTCAAGAGGGAGGCTTTCATTTCCCCATTCCCCCTTAACATCACAGGGGAGGAATAGCAGCACCCTTTTGCTCCTCTGCCGAGAGGACGTGATTAAAAACTTAAGGGTGAATAGCACAATCAGAGGCTTTATAGAAGCCCTCCTCTCCTCCTACCTTCTCCCAGAGCGACTCTACCTCCATTACTCCAGGATGCATCGCTGATGAGCATGAGACTATGCATAATTTGCCCATCTCAGCGCTACCCATGTCATCCCACATGCTTCCTCAGTCTCTCATCCATTCATCGCTGTTGCAACAAAGCCTTTAAACCAAGTTCTTAACTATAATGTACATTCATGCAAATAAAATGGATGTCATTTTGGATTATTTTTATTGTTCTGTTCATCACAAAACACTTACGTAATGTAGGTGGCTGTTGAAGCAAAAAATAAGAAAAAAATACAAGGTTTCGAGATTTTGATATGACAGCGATTATTTATTTCTGGAGAATCTCTTGACCTGATAACCTGCGGGTTGGTTGCATTATCCATTATTTTGCTGTGATGCAAAGCTTGATAATAAAGATACAAAAGAACAGCTTCCTTTATTCTCCCTGGTGTCAGCTTTGTGGTTTAAGGGGGCCGTTTTGGAAACCAGACAGTCTTTTCTCTCAGTGGGGTAAAACACCACAGGGTGATGAAATCAGCTGCACAAAGATGACACGGCGCTAAAAAAGTCTCACTGTTAAATGATTAAAGGTACAATAAGTAATATTGTCATGTTTTCATTAAGAGTTGCGTTCTATCAGAGGTATTATAACATAATTCTACCACAAATCCACATCATAATCTTCACACTTTATAACTGCGTGGCATTTCAAATAGACAATATTTTAATCATATTGGTTCGTTTAAATCTAAAAGAGTGAGAGTAACGATGCTCTTTGCCAGATGAAGTGTCTATGTGAAGGCAAAATGACTCTATAGAAAATGTCACAGTGTTTAGAAGGGAAAAGGTTTTCTGATGATTAAAAAGCCATTCAGTGGCATTTCATCGACTTTCGGCCAATACTAAAGGAGCTTCAATAGACCTCCGGAAAGCAAAGGTTTAGTTTGGGCAGTATTAGCATGTCAGAAAATGTTGACTCTCCCAACAACACACTGCCTCGTAGTTCCTGACTGTTGATGAATCTGAGAGGTCAACAATCAGTTCCCTGGTTTACATATGTAAAGTGAGCCCACTGCTGATATACTCCCACTGGCTCATGCATATATTCCTGCACCTCAGTCTTCTCTTTTCTATACATTAACTGTTTAAATAAATAAATAAATAAATAAATAAATAAATAAATTCTAGAGTTAAATATCAAACATGTGGCTTCACCTATTTCACCTATTTAACTTCCAATAGCAAAGATATAGCTTTCAATATTAGATGTACAACTTTGAATATCATAAATTAAGCCTTCAAAATGAAATATGAAGCTTTCAATATCAAATAGTTTTTTAATAGTAAATACTAACTTTGCAGCATGAAATATAGAACTGTCCATATGAAATGCATAGCTTTCAATGTGAAATATATAGTTTTCAATATAAAATACATAGCATTAATATCACTATATAGCTTTAAATATTTCATATATGGCATTCAGTATTAAATATATATATATATATATATTTATATATATATATATACCTTTCAGTACAAATATATAGCTTTAAGAATTAAATACATAGCTTTTAATGTCAAAAACATAGTTGTGCAGCTTTGAAACTGATTTTGTAGCTTTCAGTATTTACTATGTAGCTTCCAATATTAAATAAATAACATCTTATGTCAATTATCTAACTTTCAACACTGTATATATACTGTAGCTTTCAATTTGCATATATAGTCATATTTGTATTGAGTTCCGTGTATAGCTCAGCTTTCCCATCAAATATACCAAACTAATATTAAAGAAACTTTAAATGTCTCTATATTTGGCATATACACTCAAATTAAAAACATATCCTATCCAAAGTGTCCCCTACGTCTCTGCATTAGTGGAAGTGCATAAAAGTGTGCGCATATGTGTGTGTGTGCGTTTGCAGGCATACGTGCGTGTGTGAGTTATCTCTGTATTCCTCAGCGTGTGGTGTGCAGGTTCACAGGGCGACTGTGTGTGTGTAATCTCAGGATGGGGGGCTGTGGCCTGACATGCTCCTGTGTGTGCTCTACGGGACACATCATCAGGCACCAGCCACACTTTGCATACTAACATGGAGAAAGCCATAGAGGAGAGGAGTTACACTCAGTCCACACAGTGCTGGGAAAATCATTCAACTTTCTTACATAATTCCACCAATAATGACATTTATTCACTTCTCTGTCCGCTGCTGGAACAAACTGCTCCATCAGTACCAGATCTGCACCAACTATAGCTTTAAAAGCCTGCTAAAAACTGCACTATTCTCCTCCACCTTCTTTTAAACATCTGCGCTTCTTTTGCGCTTTGAATCTACTTTTATTGATTTTCTGTGCACTCTTTTATTTTTTTTAATTCTTTTATTTTTTTACTTCCTACTATTTTTATGCTTCCTGCTTTATTAGTGTTTTTATTCTATTCCTGTAAAGCCCATTGAATGACCTTTGTGTATGATAATAGGCTATATACACTCCCAGTCAAAAGTCTGGATACACCTTCTCATTCAATGTTTTTTCTTTGTTTTTATTATTTTATTCATTGTAGATTAATATTGAAAATAAACAAAATTATGAAGGGACACATGGGATTATGCAGTAAACAAAAAAAAAAACAAGTTAAACAAACCAGAATATGTTTTGTAATAAGGTAATGATAGACTGTTTTTTTTTTTTACTTAGTTAAGTGGTTCTTGCCATAATATGGAGTAGAACCGTAGTCGAATAGGAGTACTAACTGTGTACCATCCTACCATCACAACTGCTGGTCCCAAACACATTGAGAAAGCAAGAAATTCCACTAATTAACTCTTGACGAAGCACACCTGTTAATTAAATAGCATTCCAGGTCGATACCTCACGAATCTGATTGAAAAAATGCCAAGAGTGTGCAAAGCTGTCATCAGAGCAATAGGTGATGTTTTCAATATCAATCTACAATGTGGCCAGTAATAAAAATAAAGGAAATCGTTGAATGAGAAGGTGTGTCTAAACTTTTGACTGGTAGTGTAAGTAACCTTGACTTGACATGACTTGACAATACTTACTCCAAAACCAGTACAGCCCATCCTTAAATACTCAAATAACCTCTGTGTAACCTCTGTGTAATGAAGTACTGGGAGAAATTCTAAGAACATTTTTACCCCTTTACCTCAAAAGCAGTCAATTAGTCAAGACATGTTTAGTGGTTGAAGTTTGTTTCTTTAGTTTTGCAGTGGAGGTACAAGGCTAATGCAACAATCAAGTAATTTAATCTTAAAGACCCCTTAATTGGGATGATGCACGCTTAATTCATCACACTCTTGCCTCAAATCAGGTTCTTAAGTGATCTTGTAAATAGACTTGCTTAGTTGCTTTCTGAAATTGGTAACATATTGTCTTTAAAAATGGTCAAAATGTGTATCTAAGATTGCAATAGAGGGATAACGGTGTCAGAAACCACATAAGCAAGTCTAAGTAATTTAAGCTTAAACCCTTTAATTAGCCTGATGCATGCCTAAATCATCACACACTTGCGTCGAACCAAGTTGTTGTTATTTCATCTCAAATAGACTTACTCGGGTGCTTTCTAAAACTGATGGCATACTGTTATCTATAAAAATGGACAACATATGTAGCTAAGATAGTAGTGGAGGCCATCTCAAGGGATAACAATGTCAGAAACCACATAAGCAAGTCTAAACAGGATTTGGCTATTTTTTGCGTTTACCAGTATACTTCCTTTAAAACATTTACACAACTTCCCAAAAGTCCATCATTGCTACCTAAATATACTATACACTCATATTAAAAACATATATCAAAAGTATCCTCTATGTCTCTCCTTCAGCAGTTGGCAATTGGTGCAGGAGTGGTTAATTCTGAGTCTCACTTCTAATTGTTATTGTTATAATTTTATAGATATAGACTTCAATCGAAAGCACACAGTTGTTCATTCACAGGCAGTTCGAAGGGAAGCGTCTTTTATTTGCCATCACCGTCAGCTTCAAGCACATCGCTCCCTTATAAAAGGCACATTTGTTCTGTGGAGTGGTCCATCTTGTAGCACTATAAAATACATCAGACTACATTAATGCTTTCAGAATGTAGCTGCTGGTGGGAATCACTCCATAAAAGAGGCACAAAATCCCTGCTAATAGCTTTCGCTTCCATTAAGATAAAAACAGAGCTCGATACCAGTCATAATCAGACAACAGTTTGCAAATCGTTATGAGACTGTAAGATTTCATTGAAATCCCGAGGATCCGTGCGCCTCAATGAATTTTTTTGAAAGTAATATTTAGCATTTCAGAGCTGCATGTCTGAGTCTTATTCAAATGCTGAATGCTGAATCTGCTTCTCACATTAGAGGGAGAGAGAGAGAGAGAGAGAAGAAGAGAGAGAGAGAGAGAGTGAGAGGGAGAGAGAGAGAGGAAGAAAAGAGAGAGAAAGAGGGGGGGTATGGGCCGAAATGAAAATAAGAACAAGAGAAAGAAAGAAAGGGGGAGACAGGCAGACAGAAAGAGAGAGAGAGAGAGAGAGAGGGAGGAAGAGTGAGAGAGAGAGAGAGAGAGACAGGGTGAGAGATGGAGAAAAGGAGAGAGAGAGTGAGAGAGAGAGAGAGAGAGAGAGAGAGAAAGAGGGAGAGAAAGAGAGAGAGAGAGGGAGAGAGAGAGCAGGCCGCATAATCTCCTATTCTAAACAGGTACTAATGAAGAATTCCATATATTCTGAAATTTAATTAAAACCCCAAAGATTTCAAATTAGATGCAATTTGAAGTGCTTGGGGCAGAAATACATGCACTTGCGTGGCAAGGGTATCAGACTGAAAGTTGATATCGTAATTGGTCTTGATGTATTTTTGTGTTGCCAAGCCGAAGCGGCGAGCTCATAACCATACAGCAATCCTCAGTAGATTACCTGCTCATTGAGGATGCCATCAGTCAGGTAGTTCTTCACTAAATTAGCCTGCCACTGAAGCGCTCGCTGCGAGCCGCAGCTGGCCAGCACCACCGAGCCATGAGTTATGCATGCGTCGCCCACCGCACTGAAATATGCTCGGCTGAATATTAAAATATAATTGGCATTCATCCTAAGTAGCTTAAACCATTTTGATATTTTCTTTTAAAACGATTTGAAGCCTCTGCAGTCATTATTTTCAAAGAGGCAATTCATAGTCTAATGACAGGGAGGCAATCAAAAAAAAAAAAAAAAAGGTTTTCACACTCAAAATATGCACAGAGATAGAGAGAGAGAGAGAGAGAGAGAGAGAGAGAAACACTACAAGCCTGTATTTTTTTTCTTAAGATATTCTTTAAACATCCATGAATTCCTGTTCGAGATGAGTAGCATCATTATGATGAAGTGAAGGGTAACTCCGAGACCTCTCGGCATGTGAACTGTCACTTCTTCTCTTTCGTCAAACATACTTTTTTTTCTTCCCCCACTCGAGGGCCCGAGCTCGTCCAAGGCATCCATTAAATATCGCCTGAAAGGAAGAGAAAAGTTTGCATGTGCGGCGTGGTGCGTGCATGCGAGCGACCTCGGTGTCAGAGAATGAAATCAGGTTTTTCTAAGCAATATCAAATGCGGCGTGCCATTATACATGTTTAAACTAGCTGCGAGGAGGAGCTGTCTACATATAGGCTCTTTTGCTGTCACAGGATTTCCATTTTGTCACACTAATAGATGAAGAGTTGAATAATTAAACCGCATCAGTAAGGAGCCTGCAGGGGAAATGGAGGGAAAAAAGCCATTCAGAGTGTTTTCGAGAAGCACATTCAACCTCGCCCCCCCCCCCCAATCCCTGCCAAACGCCCCCCCAACCATCCCTCCTCACACACATTTTCACATGAGATTGTAAAAATGTCGGCCTGCCAATCACGCGTATTTGATTTTTGCTGTTGACAGGCGCGAGTGGAGGGAGAACGGAAATATGATACGTTGTCACCTCATCATTGGGATGCCTCGTCCGGCCCGGGGAGTGAGAGAGTAATAATTTTACGAAGCCTCACAGTTTCAAAATAACTTTTAATATTAGAGTACGGGGGGAGGAGGAGGAAATAAAAGCTGTTGAATTATAAACGGCCGCCACTGTATGGCTCTGACACGGCCATCTGTCTTTTTGATGGAGATGAGAAGAGAGGGAGGGGAGGACAGAGAGGAGGGGATATCCCGCTGTAACTACAGCCCACTAAACCATCGCTAGCTGCTACGGCCTGAGCTTCCATATGGAGTCTTTGGAGGTGTGTTTTTTTTTTTTTTCCTCTTCTTCATTCAACTGCTTTCCTCATTCCGAGCGCCGTCCAACTGTGTGGTCTACGTGAGGCGAAGGCAGTCACTTAAATTCATAACCACAAAAGCTGCATGTCACCTCTGAAACCATGGGCCCGGGCTGGAGAGAGGTGGCTTAGGGGGAAATAAAAATAAATAAATAAATAAAGGGGCTAATTATTCTAACCTGAAACTTTTCCCTCTTCTGTGTAGGAAATTGCCAGTGTAATGATGTAAGATTGGAACAGAGTGGCCCAATAAGTAGCTTTCTCATGGTGAGTAATTAGCTTCATTCGGAGTGTGGAATGTAAGTAATTGTCCATTCTTTAAAAAAAAAAAAAAAGAAAAGAAAAAAGAAAAAGTCCTGCTCTTTAGCTGCCTGGCACTCTAAAGCAAACAAAAGGCTCATTGAAACTTTCAGGCCAGCTCGCTTTTTCACTCGCCGAGCCAACTGATGTCAAGAGTTGAGCCTGCTTTGCTTTTCGGCATATGTGCCAAGAATGAAGCGAGGTCCCGGCCAAAACTAACACAGCCACTTGAAGCAGCTAACCGCTAACTAACCTTCATAACTGTGCAGTGTTATACGAAGCCTCTGCTTTCAGGTGCCATAAAGCAGGCCTCTGTGGCAGGGAGCGAGAGAGCGAGAGAGAGAGAGAGAGAGAAAGTGAGAGTGCGGGGATTTAAATGAAGCTGAAAAGCATGAGGCTGTGAGCTGTGAGTTGTTAGCATTGAGAGACTGAGGTTAGCATAGCGCCCAGGGGTGAATGACACACACTAAAATCTTTGCCTGGTTCAGCACTGCAGGGTCTGAATGCAAGCTGGGTGTTTAAGGCTCCCAGTCAGAAACTGTTGGAAATAGCTAGGCCATCTTTTTTCCCCGGTATTGCAACACCAGAGGCCTTCAAGCAATAATGTAGGACCTCACTCACCTTCTAAAAGAAGCACATCTACAGCTAGGCCCGGGGAAACGTTTCCACTGTTTTGGCCAAAAACTCTGACTTGGAATTCTGCATTCATTGGTCTTCAGAGCAGCAGATTTGCAATTAGCATTCCCAGACTGGCAGCATGTTTAAGTGGTGTTTAAACAGGTGAATACAGGTGATTTCTTTTGTGCACTATTTCAATTTAGAAAACGTATTTATGTATTTAGAATAACTGGGCATTCAGACAGTCATATTCCACTCAAAATAGCAGCAAATAGATTCAATGAGGTTCTGTGCATTCCGTCGTGGCTCATGGTTTTGCAGTTTGTGCTTTTTCCAATGCATATCATCACTGATGTGTCACTTGTCATGAGATAACCAATAAATAAAAAGGGTGGGTAACTAAACTGGAGGGCAGATGCAGGACTTTAATGGCATTATAGTTTTGCTTGCATTTGGGACTATATGCAAAGATGCACTATATGGACAAAAGAATTGGGATACACCTGTTTTTCAGGGTTTGGGCTAGGCCCCTTACTTCCAGTGAAGGGCAATCTTAATGCTTTATACCAAGACATTTAGGACAACGCCATGCTTCCAACTTTGTGGACACAGTTTGTGAAAAAACCTTTTCTATTCCAGTATGACTGTGCCCCAGTGCACAAAGCAAGCTCCATAAAGACATGGCTGGATGAGTTCAGT
>JBBPCZ010000115.1:43565803-43576606 GCA_037974445.1 Brycinus macrolepidotus | reverse complement strand
GCGTTAAGTAAATCATGCGTTAACGCGATAATAACGCGTTAACTTTCCCAGCACTAATATATATATATATATATAGAGAGAGAGAGAGAGAGACCTATACTGTTGAAGATACAGTGAAGCAAAGCCACTTGGTTCTCTCTATACTGTAAAATGAATAGTTCAAAATGAAAGATCCCCCTCCAAACAAGCATCTCTAACAAAAATGCTGAGATGTACTTTTTTCCTTGCAATTCTATTTAATATATGCTAATCCAGAGTATCCGATTCCTTGTTTCTTAGGGCATGGATGTAGCTATTCAAACACATGTGAATCCAAAGTCATCTTTCTATTGCTTTGACTTACTTACTTATAGTAACTTATGTTTGCGGTCACAAAATGTCTGAAATGTCAACATATCTTCTGCAAAAATATGGTTTAGTTTAACTAGCTCTAGGCACCACCTCAGCAGATAGCTCAGATAACAAGGTCCTCAGAGGAAGGCTTGAAGAAGTAGATTCACTGGAAAACTCCAAAAAAGTAAAGAAAATATATTTATTTATATCTTTCGCTAGCTTCAAATGACATTTTAATGTTGATCTGCCATGAGTAATATGGAGTCCAGTTTGGAGCAGGGAAAGAACACCTCTATCAGTTTGGTGATAGCATAATATAGCGCCTTCCATACAGAGGCCATTATTACTGATAGCATTATTGGAACAATAGAAATCAAATCAAATCAAATAATACATTATATCAATACCAAGCAAATTTGACTTGAATGCAGAAAAAGACATTTAAAAAGCAGCAGAAATCCTATGTAAACCTATAAGGAGTACTTCTTTCGAGGGAGCATGATTGACTGAAACACGCTTTGTAACTTCATCTTAAATGGGCAGGACTAAACTGCTGCAAGCTGAATACACAGATATACAGAAATGCTTCGTTTTTGTGACATCACTAAAACTTGTGCTTTATAAAACTATTTGATTTTAGAAATATCAAGGGAAAATCAGTTTTCTATTCTATCAAATCAGTTATAATGAACCATTGTAACCACTATAATGAACTCATTTCCAATGTCCCTTTCAAAACTGCCCAATATCAAAGCCCAACATTCATCTCCATAGTTCCTCATTCTGTAGGCTGCGTCATCATCCCCTCCAATAGCGGTAGCGGCAGTGTAATAAAGACATACTCAGCCCGTTAAGTGGACAGTGAGTCCCTCCTCTCGGGCCTGGCCGTCCCCCTGCGTGTCAGTGGCCAGTGTTAATGACACGGAGATTTGTAGGGGTGCATAAACCCAGGCGGTGAATGAGGCAGCCGGGCAGGGCTTGTTGCTTTAAGTCCTGCCCATGTCAGCACTACAATAACTTTACAAATCCCCCGAGCAGCAGCCTTCGCTGTTATTGTCTCTGTTTAACTTGCCCCACTAACTCACACCTTGATTACTCTTCGGGGATGCTAATCTTGCCGTGCACATGCCAGCACTGCTTAACCTTTGGCTCAAGCGTAGGCCTGTTCTCAAAAAGAGATAGAAAATTAGTGGGACTCCCCCCCTGAGTTTTGGGTGCAAAAGCAGTCAAGCCCCGCACCCCCTTAGAAAGCTGCTCTCCAAATCCATGTTTAGTGCCTGCCGGAGATAAGCACTAAGCAGACACAGACGCCATAATTGACTCATATCCCTCTTTAGTTTAAGGATATCGGAGTGAGGGTGTGTGTGTGTGTGTGTGTGTGTGTGTGTGTGTGTGTGTGTATGTTTTTTGGAGGGGAAGCGGGTGGGGGGGGGCAATATCCAGCATCATTAGGCTTTTTGTTTCCGCCAAAAGTGTTATCCTACCTCGCCACTGCACACGCAAACTTGCCTCTCCAAGGAACCAACCGACAACATTTATTTCCATTTTCCTTTTTCTCCTCCACTGCTCCAAGTGCCGCTCGCTCCTCTCAAGTTCAAATGCTTTATTTTTCAAGCGCTGTGATCCACACTGGAAGATAAACTGGCTTCTTTCCATTAATGGCTACCAATTAACCCGAGGCAAAAATAAGTGGAATAGAATGAATGAATTTAAAAAATAAAAAAAAAAGTCAGACATGGATTTGGGTTTTTTTTTCCCAAAGATACACAGCATTTTGGTTTGTCTTCTTAGCACCCGTGTCATATGAGAGGGAGTCAGAGAAGAAGAAGAGGGAAAAAGGTAATGCAACATCTGTATGGGACAAACTTAAACATGTCCTACTAAGAACTGACCGAGGGGGTGCCAAAACGTATGCATGGGTGCAGATAGATAGATAGATAGATAGATAGATAGATAGATAGACAGACAGGTAGATAGATAGATAGATAGATGGATACATAGATAGACAGACAGACAGACAGACATACGGACGGACGGACGGATGGACGGACAGATAGATAGATAGATAGATGGACAAACAGACAGATGCACTTCATGATAGATGCGATTTTATGCAACAGACTACAAAACAACCTCAAACACAGAGAGAGACAGACAGAGTTCTTGAGAGAAAGAGTGCATGAGAGAGAAAGACAAACAGATAGAGAGACACAGACAGAAAGTGTTTGAGAGAAAGAGTCTAAGAGATAGAAAGAGAGAGAGAAAGGAAGACAGAACGAGATAAAAAGGGAGGAGTAAAGAAGGACGGTTTTTGGGCTGTGTATCTCTGGCTGTATGTTTATTCAGCACACACCGAATGGAATCACTATGCGTAGGTGAGCCCCTGCGGGACGGCGGGGGGGGGGCTGGTGGGGGGGGGGGTGAAATTCAGAACCGCAAGAGGATTCCGCAACAGAGAGGAGTGTGGGGTCGCCAATGTCAAGAGGGTTTGGAGCCGGAGAGAGTGTGATATTAAAAATGGATCAAAGACAAACATGCTGAATGTCAGCACACATGTTCAATTACAGGCATTTGATAGAGCTCATTTGAGTGATACAGTGGGTTAATCATATTAAATGACATGTATATCTAAAGATCAGCGTGAGCCAGGTCCTCCTGTGACCGCATGGCTTCATTTAAGCAACCTTCCGAGTCATTAAATTCGTGTTTCTAAACATACAGTAATGTAGGTTGTGACATTTATTCTAAATCATAGGATTTGGGGGAAAAAAAGAGAAAAGACAAAGGCGGGCAAAGATAAATAAATGTGACATTTTCTCCCGTCTCCAGATATGAGTTTGAGCAGTCGAACGAACGGAGCGTCTTCAGTGTCATTGTGGGCTAGAAGGACTTTGGCAATCATTCCGGAGTGTGAGAGTCGCATCCTCGGACGAAAAAAAAAAAAAAAAAGGCCTGGAGTCGCAAGAGCGATGCTCACTGCCCTGCAAACTAGCCCACGGGGGAGCGAGCACCTTTCATTAACCAAACTGAGAAAATAGTGACCTCAACATCACTCCGTATGATGCCAATTTTGAAAAATGGCTTTTGACAGCCCAATAAAAGTTTCATGAAGTGACTGAGAGAGCTCTTGCGAAACCCCTGACTGCTGACCGCAGGACCAAAACAGGAGGAATTAAGCAAAATATAGATTTCTGATAAATTGTAGATGTTCACATATCCACACAAAATGTTCCTCACTTGACATTTGGTCTTGGTAAAACGTGTTGAACTTATAATAATCTCCCTCTCTCTCTGTCTCTCTCTCTCTCTCTCTCTCTCTCTCATAAGGGATATATTCAGCATGTCGCTCACAAGCCTGGCTTGTTCCAGAATGAAGTGCTAGACTCTGCAGCGCTTTGGGGAATGTAAACAGTGTTTTTTACTCCAAACTCAGCGGCCGCTCGCAGGGAACAGCTCCAGGCCCCACCAGCATCCCCTTAAGATCATCAGCATGTTGGAGGCTGCTTTGGTAAATCACGTAAAGAAGAGTTCAGAAAGGGACACAGTCATCCAGCCTGCCGTCCTCGACACCTGGAAAACTGATTTACAGATTCCTCGTAAGGCCAAGGGTGAATATTAAGCAGAGCTTTGAGATTAAGGCTGTGTGAGAGAGAGCTAACAATTAGCCCTGAAAAAGAGATGAACTTGATTGTGTTTGTTAGATTTAAAGAAGATTTCAGTACATATTAAACTCTGAACACGTATCTAAGGGCGTATATATAAGACTGTTTTTGTGGGTAAGAAGAAGAAGAAGAAGAAGAAAAAGAAGATGGGGAGGTTCTAAGAGAAGAATGATATTATGATAGAGAAGAAAACAGTGAAGATGATGATGGTGATGATGATGTGATAAGATGGAAAAAAGAAGACAGAAAATAAAGAAGAAAATGAATAAGACGATAATGGTAATTAAGAAGAAAATGAAAATGATGTAGAATATGAATAAGGTGATGACGGTAATTCAGAAGAAGAAGAAGATGATGATGATCACGATGATGATGGAAACTGAGGAGAATGAAACTGAAGGAAAATGAAAAAGACGATGAGGATGAAGACTTTAAAAACGAAGAAGAAGATGAAGAAGAAGAAGAGGAAGAAGCCGACGACGATGATGATGATCATGATGATAAAAATTAAGGAGAATGCAACTGAAGGAAAAATGAAAAACGGAAAGAAGAGGAGGATGGTGAGGATGAGGATTTTGAAAATGAAGAAGAAGAAGAAGAAGAAGAAGATGATGATGATGATGAGCAAGAAGAAGAAAAAGATCATGATGATAATGAGGATGATGATTATAGAAATTAAGAAGAATGAAACTGAAGGAAATTGAAAAGAAAAAGAAGAGGATGAGGATGAGGATTTTGAAAATAAAGAAGAAGAAGAAGAACAAGCAGAAGAAGAAGAAGAAGAAGAAGAAGAAGAAGTAGAAGAAGTGGAAGAGGAAGCAGAAGAAGAAGCAGAAGAAATGGGGGCGAAATCAGATCAAGACAAAGCAAACATCACAGTCCAGTGACTCTCACAAAGGAGCTAATCATTGATATGCTTAAACATATTTTACGTTAATGAAACACGTCTGATACACCCGGCTACATTTTCTCGGCTCCTTTGTGACGCTCTCCTCTACAAGGCAGCCAGCACGCCTGACTCGAGTGCCAACAAAAGTGCTTAAAAATCAGTGATTGCTTTCAGGAACTTTAATTACAATTTGAAAATGCCATTCCTGTTGTATAATAGATTCCAATTGTTTCAGCATTATCTAGCGTGCAAATAAAATCTACAGTACCGCGGAATATTCCCGGGATTAATCACTCTTGAAATTCTAATATGCTCTTGAAATACCAAATAAAAAAAAAAAGAAGAAGCTGCCTCTGTTGTTGATGTGACGGAAGCTCTTTGCTTTTTTTTCTCCCCCCTTCTCCTCTCGTGCTGTTTCCATTATTATGCATATTCAGGTAGAAAGTTAATTAACCCAAAGCTTAAGCTAATTATGATAGCAGAATGCTATCAACCAAACACTTTCAGTCAGACAGCTGTCCAGAATTTCATTTGCTAATCATTTGTCTTTTGGCTGAGCATATGGTACATTTTCATGCTATCAGAGGAACAACAAACAGCTGAAAATCATTAACTAAAAACAATGTGCATAAAATCGGGGGTAGTTTTAGCCAGACAAAAAGACAGATCCTTAGCCCATAAAAAATGATCATTGTTTTTCGGTCGGCGCCACTTAGAAATTTAAGCTGATAGCTCGCCGCACGTGTGACTGGAATCCAGATACGCCAATGAATTGTTTATATTTATATGCAAATGAGGCCGCATGTTTATTGTTTATGCGTGGTATGTTAATAAGAGACAGCCTATGCAGACATATTTGGGCCCGACTGAAAGTGGTAGTACAGGACTTTTTTCTTTTTTTTTTTGCACAGAACATTTTCATATTTTATGGTTGTAAGGTCATGTTTGTTTTAAAGGAAACACTTGAAAGTCTAATTAGCTTTTCACATGCATTACATGAGCCGGTACAGATGGGTTGAATTAATTCTGCCCTCCAATCCGCCCACACAACCCCACCCCACCCCACCCCACCCCCAAATGGGGGGAGAGCTAGGGAAAGAAAGAGCCCAAACAGAAGGAATGACATGAGGCACAACGCAGTTTTCAACTCCCGACTTCCACAGCATCGTAGGCCTTATCTTCAGAAAGTAAAAATAGGTCTACAAGTGTTCATGTGCAACGGCCCAAAATACCGTTTTAGTTCTGACTTTACGACTAAAGAGCACCATGAATGTGTACAGAGTAGTTCAGTGAACATAGTGGGTGCAGTGTTGCTGAAGACTGAAATCCTTTGTTGCTGCAACATGAAACTCCAGGATTTTCTATGGATTTCATCAACACACTTTCTGAGACAGGCTCTGATACTTCCGTTAACAACAAAAAAATACAGTAGTGTGCCAAAGGCACATGCAAAAATAATATTTTAAAACTGTTTAGATGATCGGTGAGTGGTTTTTGTCATGTTAATGTTCCTAAATATATTAAATTAAACTAAAAAGAATAAATACAAACAACATTATACAGTAAATAGTGATGTTATGTTCAGTATATCAGTGTGTTCCTTGTGGAAGCCCAGTATTGTAGTTTCCATCAGAAACCTGGTTTGACTCAATCAGTCCTTCATTAAATTAAATCAGGAGCTGCTGATGGAGTTTCACAAATCCAAAAAACGGCTGGAGGAACCGGTGTTCTTCTCACCAGCTCACAAAACAAAACAAATCCTGATACTTTTTACCACTTTTTGGTTTGTTTGCATTTATTGCAATGTTTACTACGCTAGAAAAAAGACACATTATAACATGCTGACTTTAAACAATTTGTGTATGTGCCTAAGACTTATATATGTATTTTGTCATATATTCTCCCCAATTCAATCAAGTTCAACTCCACCTACTAACAGGGACTCCCCAGTCACATGACTCTACCAATGCAGGGAGGGTAAAGGCGAGCAAGTGCTGCCTCCAAAGCATATGGGTGGTAGTAGCCTAGTGGGTAAAACATTTGCCTGTGAACCCGATGACCACAAAGTTGCAAATTTGAACTCCCACTTTCTATCATTGTGTCCTTGAGCAAGACACTGTCCCTTACTAACGATTGTAAATTGCTCTGGATAAAGGTGTCTGCCGAATGCCACTTTATGTAAATAGAACCACTAGATCTTTTGAAACTGTTGCAACGCCATTGGACAGCTCAACATGCTTGGAGAAGAACACTAATCTCCTATTCTGTTACATCAGTTAACAGACACCCTACTTGGCCAGCGTTGTGCTGAATGGTGGGGGGTTCTATCTTATCCATTTCTGCTCTCTTGAACTCCAGGCCATGGATAGCTATTCCATTACCAGGGTATGAACTCACAATCTCCTGACAACAGAGTCAGGCATTGGACATGACCAGGTGCTCTTTAAAATGTATGAACATCTCATTAAGAACAGACTCACAGAAATGGTCTGAAACAACTGAAATAATCATTTTGAAGAAATGAGGGTTTGTTATGACAGTGATTTGTATTTTTGTGCATTAAACATACAGTCATACAGTTTGGTTTGGTAAGAAATGGTGCATTTAGGGTAGCAATGTCTGTATATGTCTGCAATAACGGACTCGGTATAGAGAACAACTCCAAACCACGATTTGTGTTAACTAGTAAACTACTTCAGCAGAAATTCTATTTATTTATCTATAGTATTTGTATCCACCTCTCTTACTGACCACAGCATTTTGTGTCTGCGTGGTCACAGAAAAAGCAAGTTTTCTGATTCTGATCACAAATATATAAATTTTACTATGTAAAATGTCCTACATCTAAGTTTTCGTATATTACACATTACTGACAATGGTAAAGTTTTATATATATTTATATATATATCCACACACACTATATTGATATACAGTACTATTATATACCTCTCTATTGTTAATGTATTGAAATAAAAACCCAGGCATTTCATGTTATAACTTCAGTTAAGTGGGAGGTAGTTTTTAGAGTCACTAAATGCTTTAAACACCTGGTTCCTGCTCAAAAGTGGCCATTTCACTTTTCATCAGAACCCTTTGAATTACTTTGTTTATATCTAAATTTATTATTCATGGAGATAATTTTAAAAACTGGTTCAGTTCCTCTTTAATGGGTTTTTGTCAATTTTTCATCAACATTCAAACCACTAAATTGCTTCTTAACTGCTCTATGAGAAACATAACCACCGTTCTAATACACGTCATGACCCTGGAACTGTTTATTGCCCCCCACCTGCTAAATTTCTCATGTTTTCCCTTCCTCTCCTCAGCATGCATGACAGACAGCTTGATCAAATAATATTCCAGCAAAAGACGTGGACGCCTGATTTCAGTCTTTTGAATTTTTCATATGAAAGTAAAATGAAAAACGAGTTTGATTTTTCCTTTCCTTTCCTTCTGCACATTATGTTCTCCTGTCTCATTTGCAATGAGCCCGTGCCATACATCAAACACTGCGTGCGTTCCCAACAAAACGTGGCATTTTTCAAGCGTCACCAAAGCGGTGCGAGTTGAAGTCAAGCAGGGGGTCTATTGGCCTGATGATTATGCTGTTGAGCTCCAATAAATCGATACTCCTGACACTGCCCTTAAGGCTCTCATTAGAAACTGTTTATTTCTGTTAGTATTGCTGCTGTCTGTTTAGAGAAATCATAATCTGAAGGCTGTCAAAATAATAAATGTTCATACAGAGAGAGGGATGTATTATCTGCATTATGCTCCACTGCAAGATGTACCTGTAGTTGTATATAAATATGTAAGAATGATGATGATGATGATGACGTTGATGATGATGAAGATTATTTGTCCCTGTATTACTCCATTCAATCCACAGTATTGCTCAGCTTTACAAACACACAGGCTTCTGGGAGCCACATACACTGAGAACAGAATCAGATCCTCTG
The DNA here is from genome assembly GCA_037974445.1 of Brycinus macrolepidotus. NCBI lineage: Eukaryota > Metazoa > Chordata > Actinopteri > Characiformes > Alestidae > Brycinus > Brycinus macrolepidotus. The sequence continues at coordinate 43,567,763 of JBBPCZ010000115.1, read as the reverse complement.
CAGCTGCAAACAATTGCTTTGATAATTAATAAATCCACCAATTCTCATTTCTGATTTTGCAAAAATCCCACAGTGCTGAACATTATAAAACAATGTATAATTTCTATTTTTTTTTTTCTTTTTTCCCATTCTTTCTTTTTTTCTTCTTTCTCAATTAGTAAAGATGAGCTGTTTGAATGTACAGTGATGGGGGCCTACTTTATTTTATTTCATTTTATTCTTCTTTTTGTTACATCCATTTTAATGATGCTGAATAAAATAGGTTTATTGTTTTGACAATTTTAGAGAAAAAGAATATATTTTGCATATATATATATATATATATATATAATAACTATGAAATTATATTATAATCATGAAAGCTCAAGGCTCTCTGACGTCATCAGGGGTCCAGGTTTGTGCGCTAAAACTAAAAGCCGTTAGCTTTTATTTTGCATTCAGTAATTGTAAACACAGTATCTTGTTAGAAAATACCCCACAATTCTGATGTTACTTTATATGAATTTATAATTTATGCTTTGCTTGGCCCAGTCGTGCTCACTTTAGCCCTTCTAATGATATGACCTGCAGAGGCAGCTCTGTGTGTAAAACATGGCTGGGCTGTTCCTTTATACTGATATAGAGACAGGATACCATCCATTTTGGCCTTGACACTGAAGGAGGATTGTGTTTGGAGATACAAGAGAGGTGTACACCTTGGTAAGTTGATTTTTCTAATGTTTTGAGTATTTTTTGAGCTTTGTCACTTTGTGAAGGGGTAAACAGGTGGACCTGCTGAAAGTGGTTCTAGCTACCAGAGTTTTAGAAAAATGTTGTTTACATCAGTTTACAAATAAAACCTGCTTGCAAAACGTCATTGTCATAGTTTTGTTGGAACGTTTTGGACCTAATAACTTTAGAGGAAATTATTTTTGGCATTTCTTTGCCAAGCTACATTCAGAAAGCAAAAAATGGCTAATGTGTTTACACTGTGGATGTGAGCAGTATGTGTATTTATTGGTTTTTTTAATACTACAGTATCCAAAACGTTCCTCCAGGGATCAGTATCTGTCTGTTTGTCCTTCTGTTCGTTTGTTTGTCCATGCAGTCATTATGCACCAGTTGATACGGCACTCAAGAGCTGTTTCCAAGTTTCAGTTTGATTATCAGATTTGATATAAAGTGCTTTTTTGCGTCACATTCCATACTTAAGCTGCTATTTATACTTGGTTATACTGTCTGTACTGTTTATACTGGTTATACAGTCTGTATTGTCTGTCCTGTTTGCATAATTCTTTAAGAATGGACAAACCTTTAAAAATGCATACTTAAGCTGCTATTTTCACTTGTTTTATACTGTTATGCTGTTTATACTGGCTTTTCTGTCTATACTGGTTATACTGTTTGCACAATCCTACACTGCACATTTTTTAAATCATTGCACATTTTACTTATATTTATGTACAATGCACAGAGAGCTGTCCACACACTCAGGACAGGTTAAACCTTACTCTTATTTTATACTTCTTTATTTGGACTGTTTTGTGTGTTGCGCAGCATCTCATGTCTGTTGCACTATGCGCATGCTCTGGAACCTGATTGTCGCCATTCCGTCTCTCTGTATACTGTAGTTATATGACAGCAAAGTTCACTTTGACTTTGATTTTGACATTTGTCCACTGTGGAGTCTGAGTCCTGAGAGTTGTGACCTGTGTGGTGAGGGCTCAGGCCTCTCTGAAAGGCTCCAGTATTCAGAGTCAGTGTGGGTCTGTCTTAGTTGTAGAAAATGTAGTTGGTTTCTTTGGTTCTTTGAAGTGGAGTTGCACATGAATAGACAAAAGTATTGGGACACACCTGTTTTTCAGGGTTTGGGCTAGACCCCTTACTTCCAGTGAAGGGCAGTTTTAATGCTTCAGCGTACCAAGACATTTTGGACAACGCCATGCTTCCAACTTTGTGGACACAGTTTGGGGAAGAACCT
>JBBPCZ010000115.1:43518522-43533679 GCA_037974445.1 Brycinus macrolepidotus | reverse complement strand
AGATGTTTTGAGGCCTTTACCCACACTTTTGTTTTTTCTTCTGTGTGTTGGGATAAATGTGTTATTGTCAGACTCCTAATTCAGTTTGCACTCCTAAGCACTCCTAACTCGTACGGCTCTGACACTCGAGTTATCATTGCCACCTGTCTGTAGTCATCATTAACAGCAGAGCGGCTCCGAGCGAGTAGCTCGAAGGCTCTTGTTGTCATTACAGGCTTTGACTGCTGTGTTATTGCAACAGTGCCATGCTCTTACACACTCACTGACAGAGTTCAGCCCTTAAACAGCACCAAAACAAATGTAATATCCAGAGAGAGAGAGAGTGAGAGAAAGAGAGAGAGAGAGAGAGAGAGAGAGAGAGATGAATAAACACTGGCTGATATGGGAAAGGATATATGAGATTTCTGACAGGAATATTATTGGTGGAGTCGACTCCCCGACATGCCAGCCATAATTTGTGTCAATCAAATTACGTTTACCATCGCTTCGTTCCCGGAGCTGCAGTAATTTCTCATATTGTCTTATTCCTTTCTCTTCTGATGCACAAAATCCATCATATCTGGGAAAATGGATAAGTGCTCCGCAACACTCATATCGCCTGCTCTCTCCATTACGCAGTGTTGTCATCTGATCTGTGGGTGAAAAAAAAAAAGAAAAAAAAGTTTGAATAATAACACCAGCTGGGCTTTACGCAGTCTGCCTTCCAGTTTGTGTTATGAGCCACTTTCTTCCCCCACAGAGGACGCGCATCAACAGGCGGGTCAATAGGTTTGACATTTAACATTTTCTGAAGGGGCCCAGGCACTGTTCCTTGTCTTCATTCTCTTCATTTTATCCTCTTGCTTATCCCCCCCCATTTAATCTCCATATCATCACCATCGCTCCCACTGATCCCACCCCCTCTCAACTTTTAATTGGCCATAGTAATAAATTTCCTTTCTCTTTCTGCACCATTCTGATTGGCTGCGCCCTCAGTGGCCTTTGCTTTTTTTTTTTTTTTATTTAACACTGTATCCATCCTCCTCCTTGGCTTTTCGCGGTCTGGCCCCCCTTTTTTTTTTTCCTCTTTTCCCTTCCTCGTTTTTTTTCTTTTCTTTCCAGCTCCATTTTCACCAGCGCCGGAGTACGAGCAAATTAAGAGGCATGAACTCTGACAGCCTCTGCCACTGGTCGTGTCCACGCATGTCGCGCAGCATAATGATTACATTACAATCTTGTGATATTATTCAAAACGACTCAGGATAAATGAATGATAAACCAGGGGTTAGGCCTCCTTTATTAGCGAGGTTGATAAGGTAGCTAATCAGTAGCCAGGCAAATGTCATTACATAAATTATGAAAGTGACTTTGATGTATATTCCCCGAGAGTTTGCGGAGAGGCGACTCGTCCGCGGTGGCCTCGTCTCCGACGCTGCTTGCAGGGGTGTCAGGAGAAGAAAGAGAAAATATTTATTATGTCTCGTTACTCGCCCGCTACTGCCTTACATGTGTAATTGCACTTGTGAATTCAAAAGGCATGTGACACTGCAGTATAGTAGCGTCTAGCTCGGATCGCTGGGAAACTGTTCTTTCATTGTCTGGACGGGTCTGAAATTCACTGAGCAGGAGGTTGAAGGCTTGATGACCATGTAGTCTGAACAGTGTGCTGCATTTCTGATAAACTGGCATACAATGAACAGGACTAATTTGACATTATAATGGTACCTCAGCACATTAGTGCTTTTTGAACTTTTATTCCTTTTGTTATTGTATTTTATTCTTGGGCTTGTGGTTACTAGGGCCTGACCAATAATATAATTTGTCCAGTAAAAGAGTTTCATGGAATTATCAACTGATCTTGATAGATAAATGCCAATAAATCTCTTTAAACGTTCTAAAAGAAAATACGAGAGCCACAGGAATATGAAACTGTTTCAAACAGCAATCAAACTTACTATTGAAGACTAAGAACTTTAGTTTGAGAGTTCAACATTTATGTTTGGAAGTATATTTTGTTAGATAGTGATATTGTTGTCACTGATTTTAATTAACTGAAATATGGTTGCTAATAGTATGGTTTCTTCATTAGGTTATTTAAGGTTACAGTTAAGATTTGTTTTAGTTAAAATGTTCCGCTGTTTCCGTTTAAGAAATTTGATAATTGACAATCGGTAAAGCACTTTTAAAGTAATATAGTCGTTTTTGACCATTTATATCTAAAGATACACTAATATTAGAATTGTTGACTGATCATTTTGATGCACATCACATATGTAGTAACTGTGACTGTTTGTACATTAAGTTTTCTAAGATGTAGAAACTGGGGGTAGAATCACCTGCACTAGGAATATTAGGAATATTTATTAGTATATGGTGTATTTATTAGTATATTAGTATATTTATTAGTATATGGTTACAAAAGCAGTGTCATCAGAACATTCTACTCAGCTTGAACTGTGGATAAGATCTGAACATCTGTACAGGGTGACAGTTTCTTAAAGCAATGATCTGGTGCGGTTCCGCTATCATCATGCATTCTAAATTATATCTTCCGGCGCAGTTATTAAAAGTTTTAGTTCATGAAATTGCTATTGATTTCTGTTACAATATTTTTGTATCGAAAAAAAAAACGTTTTCAGGCCACTTTAACCACTCTAATTTTTTCCATTTTATTTTCGAGTTGTATTCCTTTCTTGCAAATTACATACATGTAACGGCGGGTAAAAATGTGTTTTGTTTCATCATGATTGCTCAGTCATGTGAAATTCTAGCGCGCACTGATGACATCACTTGTCCTGAACTCTGGCTCCCTGACGGTATGACATCACTCGGCGGCTGACTGGCGGGCAGCGTGCGTCTGCTGCTCTGTGGCCAGAACTCTCCGAGGCCCGCGCTGGAGACATGTGTGCGCGTGTGTGGATGTGTGTTTTTTGCCCGCGTTCACACTGTATTGTTTTGGCCCCAGGCGAGGCTGAGGGCTGTGGGGACATCCCAGGTGCTGCAAGAGTGGCTGTTTTTGATGCCATTACAGCACAAGGTGGTCACACACAATGAGCCAGATTCAGACATTATGAGCTTGGAAAAAACAAAAAACAAAACAAAAAACATGCATTTACTTTTTCTGGCTTTACTGCACTGTGCATAAACATCATCATTATTTGGAGCCTTGGTCAATGTAGCAGCGATTAGTATCGATTTAACGTCCAAAATTTTACAGCAGCTTACTTTCTCGGACTGTTTACCGAGAGTGTTCAACTTTCTAGTAGTTGTGTTCTTTGCGTTTTGAGGCTCTGCTCTGACCTGGTCATTATGTAACAGCTTTAGTTAGTCGTTGAAGGTTTTACATCAGCAGTAGTGGTTGAGGCAGGTCCAAGGGAGAGTGGCCAGACGTCTCACCACAAACTAAACCATTGCCCTGCAGGCGTGGCTGAGACTCTGCCCCCCAGGCAAGACTGAAAGACTGCCCCCCAGGCCACACTGAAGGGCTGAAGGGGCTGATCAGCAGGGGCTGAGTCTCTCTCTCGCTCGCTCGCTCTCAGAGGACACAGGTCTAGGATGCCACAGTGTGGTCTAGAGGGCACTGCTGCTACTGTATTCACCAAACACTGTGGATGCACTGTACAAAATCCGTGTGTGTGTGTGTGTGTGTGTGTGTGTGTGTGTGTGTGTGTGTGTGTGTGTGTGTGTGTGTGTGTGTGTGTGTAGTGGGTATAGAAAAGAATCACCATCTTCAAAAAATTCACATTTTCTTGCTCTATATCTCCCTCTCTATGTGTTAAGTCAGGTAAGTCTGTGTGTGTGTGTGTGTTTGTGTGTGTGTGTATATTTAGTACTGTGCAAAAGTCTTGAGCCAATCCTCATTTCTTCATATTCTGTTTCACATTTTTTAATGTAGTTTTGAGGAACACTTCTCCAGGTTCCCTGAAGGATTTTGAAAGACTCTCGTTTTCAGTCCAGTCCCTGAACCTGACTAGTTTCAGAGGAATGTTTTTTGTTGCACTGGTGGTGCTGAATGCTGAGTGGTTGGAACTCTTTTATCTAGGCTCCTTGTATCTTTAGGCACTTTGTACCTTGTCGGAGTAAAACATTTGTTCCCATTTCCTTAATTGAATCTACTCTACATGCCAAAGACAAGACAGTGTGACAGGCAGAAGACTCAGGACTCAAGACTTTTCCACAGTACAGTACAATATTGTTGTTGTCAATGTGTGTAAGTGCACAGTGAGTAAACTGCAGCCGGTTTGATTTGACCTGGCTCTCATGAAATTGTTATTGTACATGATGGGTACGAGATGTCATTGGATTAAACTTGTGTGGCAAAATGCATGAAATGCAATATTGCCACATTTCCTCAATTCCAAACACACAAATCCTTACAAATGTAATTGGACAGCTCTCGGATTGGCTAATGTGAGGAGTGAGAGGGAAAAATAGAGATTTTGTTTTCCTTCAGTTTTGCTTGCTCATCAAGCAGCAGATCAATAGCGGGGAGTCTGCGAGCGAGTTTCAGCAGGGATAAGTTTTGTCAGTTAGAGGTTTTGCTATGATTCAAGCTTGCCTGAGAGAAACACAATTGGTTCACCTGAAAAGCTGCACAGGGAATTTCAGTCAATAACACCTGCTTGTGTATTTTTACCATTTAACGTTAAATAATAATGTTAAAAGGCAGAGGATTAAGTCAATTAGCCATTCAGAAATGTAGATTATTACTGCAGATGAGTCGATTGGATCTTAGGAAGGGGATTATTTTACATTTTGCTGCTCATCAGTCTGAATCTGCCGTGAGTGAGTGAGTGAGTGAGTGAGTGAGTGAGTGAGTGAGTGAGTGAGTGAGTGAGTGAGTGAGTGAGCGAGCGGCAGTGAAAAGTTTGAACAACTTGCTCCCTGTGATTATTTTTTGTTAGTAATTTAAGTGGAGAAAATACCTGATAATGTTTTACTTATATAAACCAACTACTGGCTGTACAGCACGTCATCTCACACTTTTGCACGTTTTAATGTACAATTACAGTTTGTTCTGAATTTAACATTGTGTTATATATATAATATCAAACTAAATCAATACATATATATATATACACACACACACACACACACACACACACTCACACACTAGTGACTCTCAGACTGTAGCCCCCTGGGAGGCTGTGGAACAATTTCAGAAGTTGTATTTTTTACTTTTATTTTGGTAATTTAATGGCCATACAGCACCCACTTAACCAGTTATCTTTAATTTCAAGTTGCTGTGTCTCTTAAATTAGAAGGGCAGTGAGAGACAAGGTTCTGGTGTGTATGGGGAGGGGTTGGGGAAGTGTGTATATCTAATGTGATTACATGAGTTATGTGAGATGTTTCAGCCTGGGCTGCTTTGTGAATGAGGCTCAGTATGAGGTAGCCAATCAGAACAGAGGTCATTTACATCAGGGTTAAAGTTTCAAAGACTAGGTTGAAAGATGTTTGTGTAACTGTTTTTGGTGCATAAACTAACCTTAATGTCAGATATGGAACAGTAAACTTTATAAACGCAAACGGAAATATCAGAAAATATAGAAAATATTGTGATTTGGATTTTTAGCGGTAGTGCCAGCAGTGAGCTAACGGCCTCCACACTTTTGACGGGCAGTGTGTGTGTGTGTGTGTGTGTGTGTGTTTGTGTGTGTGTGTGTGTGTGAGCGAGAGAGTGAGAGAGAGAGAGAGAGGATCTGTGTGTAAATGTAAAGAAGCAAACCTCAAAGTGTTATTTTCTGTGTCTGAGTGACAGCTTTAGCATGAGGCAAGCCTCCACAGTGTCTCTGTCCTTTTCTCAGTCTTGTTTTCCCCCCAACCTAAACACTTTCACCAGCTTCCCTCTGAATGTGGAGTGACAGCAGGTAGTTAGAGAGACACGGGCGCGCACACACACAGGCGCTCCTTGTGCTCCTCCAGCCTCTTGACTGTGCTACATCCATCCAGATGGCACATGAGAGGCAGATCCTGCAGGTTGGTGACAGAAACACACGGCCGCTGCTGTTCTCTCTCGGCTGCGCGCCCTCCGCGCACGCCCGCGCGGCGAGCCCTGTTTGATTCCAGCCCTGACGCGACACATGAAAGAAGGCGGCGGGACGTCCCGCAAAAGAGGCGGCATGAGGAAGCAGCAGCGACAAGACGCTCTTGATGTGGAATCACACGCTCTGCACCTATCAGCCTTCAAAGCCGCCGCGTATGTAAAGTATTTGCTGCTGCCGTCGTCCTGAAGAGAAGAGGATGAGGGGAGCTTGCTGGAGAAAAAGGAGCAACTGATAGACTTACACACTCCTCAGCGGAGGGCCTTTGGTGCCAAACTGACTTCTGGTCTGGCGGTGGTTTGATGTTGTTTTTGGGGGGTTTTTTTTGGACGTATGTTCCCGCAACCAACAAAAGCCTAAACATAGTTCATAGAGGCATGTGGTGCAACAAGGCCCTGGTTGTACCGTTCAGTCTTTAGAATGTTTTAAAAATGTGTAAGTGCACACAAGTTTTATATAATGCATAAATGATTGGAGAAATATATTGCTGTTTCAGCACAAAACAATTAGTCAGTTAAATGCTTTTCATAGGAATTTAAAGTGGATACTCACTGGCTCAATCAAACAAAACAGAACTAAATCATCAGTAGGGCTACAATGAGTGGGGTGGGGTGTCTTAGTGAACATGGTGTATGTCAGTGGTTGTCACTGCAACAGTGTGTGTGTCAGTGGTCCTCGCTGCTGTTGCGATGTAAATTCAGTTATGAAGTACCATACCTGAGACAGTACGTAATTCCATGGCTTGCATTTTCTGTGACTGTAATATGTTTTCCAGATGGGCTAACGTAGTATATTAAATATAATTCATTATTCTTGCTATATGCTTCTCAGATGGGCTGTAATACTGTTAATATCCAGTGATTCTCCACTTTCGTTTGTTTGGAAACCACAACAGGGACAAATTGGTCTTCTTTTGGGCTAGTTTGTCCGTTTTACTATGTACTGTAGAGTAAATCTCGTTCTAGAGTTTACACTCTTTGCGACTCTGAAAATCGGCATTGTAATATTTTCTAGTGGTGCTCAAAGTATGTTTGTGTAGTTAATTATTTGGTATTTTATTTGTATCACCAGTAAGTGTGATCTTTTCCTTTGAATAGATTTTGAACTAACCACAGATTAGAATAGCTGGGCAAAGGAAATTGTAGAAAATAACGGTGGAGACATCAAAAATAGAAAGAGTAAGGACAATAGTGAAAGAAAAAAAAGGTTATTTGCATGATATTGGTGCTTAAATGAATACCATATTCGATAATAGCCCAAGCCTAATTTACAGCAAATCAACAAAGGTCTAAACATTTGAGAATCTGTCTGTTAGATTATGTAACATGCAGCATCTCTAAAATGCAACTAATACAACCCTCCTATATGAAAACCTACATAGAACTTTCAGTTCTTATTTGCTGCTTTCCACTCTGGAAGCATGAACAAAATGAAATGAGTGGAGCATGATTGGCTGTAGAGACATTACCCCAGTGAATGACCTCCTGATGCCTGCTTGTAATAGAAGCCTTTTGTCAGATGCTGAAGCACATTTCCCCCGTCATCTGTTGTCTTCTTCTGAGTGTGTTTTGAACTAATGTGTCCAAGGATCTAAATTATCACTGGCTGTACAACAGAGATGCGACAGATAGAACTTACCTGGAATATTTCTTTCATTTCTTTGTTTTCTTTATTTCAAATTAAGCATTGAGGAGCATCCTAAACACTAAACACAGATACATTTTCAGTTTCAGTTGTGAGTGTTCCTGGTTTCAGGAAAAAGAAAAATATATAAAGTAGTGCCTCATTCTTAATTTGTTTCATCATCTGATTTGACTTGATTGCAGCTAATCATCTCCGCCACCCCTCCAAACCTCCTAGCAAGGGGGAAAAAAAATTCCACACGATTCCTAGCCAAGGCGCAGCACTGTCAGTTTATTAATGACACATTAAGAGTGATGAAAGAGCGGCGGCATGGCCGAGAGCACAGGCATGGCTGTGTGTGTGGCTGACTGTGAAGGCCTCCTGGGCATCTAGGTGGAGGATAATGTTTTTTCATCTCAATTGTTGGTAGAGCGCAAGCTGCATAGCTTCTTGCTTCAAGGCGTAGATTTCCCGCTATGAGTGTGAGGTGAGGTCCTTTCAGAGTTTCGACAACTTTACCTTTTCAGATATTACTGTGACTCAGTAGTGTGTAGCTAATAATGGGTGATGAGTGTGCAGCTCCATTTGTATTGCTGCAGTGAGAATGCAATGGTGGTCTTTATTATATCTGTATTTTATTATATCTTCACATATCTTCAGGCTGATGTGGCGTTGGGGTGGGAGTCATTAGAAGCTCTACAATATGGTCTTATGATACTTGAGTCATATGTTTCTATAATGGTTTCTAAATATTTGTGACATGCTACATATTGTAATATAATGTGATGATTCCTTGTGGACTATGAATACATTCATCTGTCCAATAGTAGAGATGCATAATGATATTGGAATCATGTTGGATGATTAAGAAAAATGCCAACAAACATATGCTTAGATTAAAACATTTCAAACCTAGATATGGTGATGGATTTATTGTGCTCCAGAAAGCAGAAGGTTTAGTGTTTAGTTTAATGTTCAGTTCTCTGAATTGTATTCATTTCACTGCATTTATAACCTTACACTAATAGAACTCATGGAAGGCAGGTGGAAGTAGTCAGAAATTCAAAACTTTAAATATGTAGTATATACTGACAACAAGTACATGAAAAATATCAGATAATCACCATCAAGCCACAATTCCCAATTCTGTGCTTATCTACCAATTAGTCTATCAATATTAATAAATATGTAATAAAGAATCAATACTGGGCCTCCATGTATTGATCCTGTTTTTCTCTGAAAATATTGTATTACTATATTAGTATACTGTAGATACTAATAGGCATAGTTTTACCTTTTTTTTTTTTTTTTACTTAAGTTGTTTAAGTTTCAAAATGTGCGATTACTCACCGGTCCACACTGATCATATATAAAAATTAGGACCCAAGAAGAACCCTTCTTGAATTTGTTGTTTTTGTTAAGTCACAAAATACACTTGCAGCTAGCAGAGATTTAGCTCTGTTTATTCACACTGAAATTATAAGTGAGCGTTTTAGCCCAGACTGCTTTTTGAAAAGCCCCCACTGCTTTTGAAATGTCACAAAATGTCATAATGGGCCCCCTGGCTAAAAATCAAATAAAATAATATAAATAGAATAAACACCTATATACATACATTGTGATAATAGCCCCTTTAACTAACACAGGGTTTCCCGGTCTCTGCACACCTGCTACACCTCATGAAGTAATTAACAGGCTCCTCATGGGGCTTGGTCAGGAGCATAGAGTAGAGAAAACAACAATAAGGTTGCCAGGACTGGGACTGGTAACCCTTGAACTAGTGACTGTAAGGTAATGTATTTGTGTAGGTCCCCCTCATACTGCCAAAACAGTTCTGATCCATTAAGGCGTGAACTTCACAAGACTTCTTAAAGTGTGCTGTGATATGTGGCACCAAGATGCTAGCAGCAGATCCTTCAAGTCCTGCAAGTTCCGAGGTGGGGCCTCTATGGGTAGGACCAGTTTGTCCAGCACATCCTACAGATGCTCGATTGGATTGAGATCTGGGGAGTTTGTGGGCCATGGCAACACCTTGAACTCTTTGTCATGTTCCTAAAACCATTCCTGCACAATTTTTGCAGTGTGCCAGGGGGCATTATCCTGCTGAAAGAGCCCCCTGCCATTAGGAAATGCCATTGCCATGAAGGGGGTGTACTTGGTCCACAGCAGTGTTTAAGAAGGTGGTACGCCTCAAAATAACATCTGCATGAACACCAGGACTCACGGTTTCCCAGCAGAACTTTGCCCAGAGCATCACACTATCTCAATTGGCTTACCTTCTTCTCATAGTGCATCCTGGTGCCATCTCTTTCTTAGGTAAGGACGCCCATGGACCTGGCCATCCACAAGATGTAAAAGAAAATGTGCTTCATCAGACCAGGCCACCTTCTTCCCTTGGTCCACGGTCCAGTTCTGATGCTCACATGCCCGCTGTAAGTGCTTTTGATGGTGGACAGGGGTCAGCATGGGCTCTCTGCCTGGTCTGCAGCTACGCAGCCCCATAGGCAGCAAACTGCAATGCACTGTGCGTTCTGACACCTTTTTTATCATAGTTTATCAGCATTTTGTGTTGCAGTAGCTCTTGTCTGTGATTGGATGAGAATGGCTGGCCTTTGCCCCCCATGCACATCACTGGCCTGTCTCTGGTTGACTGTCTCTTTGGACCGTGCTTGGTAGGGAACGTCCCACAAGTCCTGCCACTTTATCCAGTCATTTAGCCATCACACTTTGGTCTTTGTCATAGTTGCTCATCTCCCTACACTTGCCCAGGTTTCCTGCTTCCAACACATACAGTTCAAGAACTGACTGTTCAGTTGCACCTAATACCATATAGAAAACCCACCTAACGTTATTCACTTCATCTGTCAGTGGTTTTAATGTTGAGGCTGACCAGTGTCTTATGAACTTGCTGTGTGGGCCATTAGATATTTTATTATAGTGACCATGAATATCCATTAAATCTTCAATTTGAACCAACAAATGGCTGATTTTAAGCAATTATCTGCCTGCACAATATTGTCCATCTCCAAATGAAATGGATGTTGATCACAAGAGAAATCCTCATTTTACAACTGCTTCTTTGAAGAATATCATTACCGAGGCTCAGCCTAAACATCTCATTTCTACACTTGAAGTAGGCCTGTCAGATGCAGTTAGTCAGTCAAATGCATTCACACGGTGAGTGTAAAAGAGTATAAAAGGCTTTGCTAGAGAGCTGTTGTTGACAGGAATGTTTTTGTAGCAGCAGTGAATTACCTGGGTAGCTGTATGACTTTTTTATACACCCCCCCACCCCCTCGTATTTATGTGCCCATGCCCTCACAGTGTGCGAGTCGTACACAACTTGCAACTCCAAAACATCAATTCAAAGCAAATATGTGTCTTTGTGTGTGTGTGTGTGTGTGTGTGCGCGTGTGTGTGTGTATAGCTTGACATAATGAGCAAGGTGGAGGGGAAAAAAAGAAAGCAGAGGAAAAAAAAAAGAAAGAAGAAACTGATGGCGCATTATACGGGGCCGTGCTTTGGCAGAAAAACGCTCTATGCCTTTAAGCAACTCATGAAAAATGAAAGAGATTTGTCTGTCATCAGCAGGCACATGCTCTGACCTTGACTCCAGACAAGTCTAACGGGGGTTCTGAATTTTTTACAGGAGAAGGTAGAACTCCGTGAGGTATTATAGGAAAACAATAGTCACAGCATCACAGCAGAGGACGGGCACTGAGGGAGAGAGAGAGAGAGAGAGAGAAAGAGAAAGGGAAAGAGAGAGAGAGAAGTGTTCAGATGCTGCTGTAATTAATTTGGTGTAACATGATTTTTTGCACAGCGCTTCACAGGCATTCTGAAATGCATACAGACCAAAAAAATCTTTTTTTTTTTTTTTTCCCCCCTCTCTTCTTTTTTCTGCACTCTGCTTGTCTGCTTGTGCTCTCTCTCTCTCTCTCTCTCTCTCCTTGTCTCTTTCTCTTTTTCTCTCTTTGCACCCCTTTCATCCTTTTTGTGTTTATATTGTGGAATTGTTAAGGCTGAAAAACACAATGCCTGTGAGGGAGAAAAGGGGAAAAAAAACACTTTTAAAACAGCGTCACAAGATCACAAACGCTCAAATTCTGACTATGGAGGACGCTAGGGAGACAAAAATCAGGTCAACAATCAGTCCTAATGGGGACAAGCCTTCTGCAGGGTGCTACGGTGGCTGCAGTGGGTCATTTAAGTGTGTGTGTGTGTGTGTGTGTGTGTGTGTGTGTGTGTGTGTGTGTGTGTGTGTGTGTGTAATAGGTACAGTACGAATGTGAGGTGAAAGAAGTGGAGGAAAACTGGCCGCTGCAGGACCCTCGGGGGGTATTGTAGAGGAGTGGGGGGCCGCAGTGGCCAGCCAGGGGCCCCTCTCTCTCTCTTTCCTTAACCCCTCCTCTGACGAGGTCACCCCGAGCGGAGTGGAGAGAGTAATTCAATCCCCAGGCTTATTCAGGGCAAGGCCAGCGCTCTTACTGACAACAGCCTCAAATTAGAGACAAACCAGCACACTGCAGCACAGAGAGAGAGAGAAAGTTCCCAGGCTCTCCCTTACAAACCTCACACACCAAAGCACTAATCATATGATGAATACCACTCAGTGACTTTTTGCACGACATGAATTTGAATCAGAGACTGGTGTAGTTAACATTAGGAATGTGTCCTGAAGTAACAGAAACCGTGCTGGTGCTCCCTCAATCAAAAACGAACCAAAAAATTAACCCCTAGTCTAGTGTTATGACTGGTACCTTGCTCTTCCATTTAAATCTAATGATTAGAGCTTGACTGATTTATCCGTTTTCAGTGTTCAACTGACATATCAATATTGGAAAAAAAAATTGGTCGTTTAAGCAAAATCAAATCAGATGTGATGATGTGGAAATGAATATTTTCCTTTCGTTTTTGTTGTGTTTTTTTCCCTTAATTTTCAGTGGGTTTATTGTTGTCATTATTAAATTGAGAAACTATTGCATTGCCCCATGGATGTACTATATGTTTAATGGAGATGAATTCTGTGTTGTTCGTGATTAAATAATGTGGCAATAAAATAAATGAATTTAACATCATGACTCTTCAAGACATTTTCATGATGTTCTGCAATTTCATTGTTAACCGAAACCAAGTGTCTGAGGGTTAATGTGTCATAATACCACTTTCTTTGTTCTCACATATTTGTGATTGTATTCCTCATAATCCCTAATAATATTTATCAGTATTTCAGATACTGTACTGCACTAAATCTAATGAATCAGGCCTAATTATGCTCTCTTTATAACTGAAGCATTCATTCTTGTTATTCAAGTACTGGCAATACTAGTGATATGCTTAGAAAAGCGAGTAATTAAATGTGATTTATCATGGTAATGATAAATAATGCCATAATGCTCCTTTTTGAATTAAACTACTTTGCCTTTGTTGCTTGTTTTATGCTCAAATACACCCACAACAGGGGGTGGGCAATATGACTACATTTATTTTTATTATAAATTGCATCATATTACATCAAAGTATGCTTTAGTGAGGATGTTGAGGATGTTATTAAAACACTGACCAACTGCATGTTTCATTACAATCTCATTACAAAGAGAGCATTAGGCTTGTTTTGATTGTATGTTCTCAATGAGGCACTTTCTGTTTGTTTTAACTCGTGTAAAAATAAAACTAGATATCGTAATGCATTTCATATATCGAGGAAATGTATTTCTGCCATGTTGCCCTTACCTGCCTCCTAGCAAAATTCATTCATTTTTGAGATTTTTAATGGTACTTTTACCCTTATTATAACGTTACTGGCTGCACCGGTTAAACAAGGTTAAAATAACAAAAACCTGCACACAAACATAGCTCTAAGGTTATACTACAGTGATTTGAGAAATAACATCAAATTACAGCATGTGTTTGTTATTGCAAGCAATAACTGTGTCTATATATGGGATCTATGGGTTCACAGGGCCAATATTAGTCTTTTGGGTCGGGGATAATAAATTTGGATTACTTTTTACAATATGTGAGAAATGTAGGTATGCAAATATATTTACAATGACTATGCATTTGGCGTGATGACACTTTTGTTGTCTCTTCACCCTCTAACTCAATATAGAACGGAGAGCCAGTCGAGAAAGTGCATGGATTTCGCTCCCTATTTACATCTATAAAGCTTTATATAGCGCTAATAACTCTGTTGGCGACAGTTATAACGCGGCATAACTCTGGTTTTGTGAGGCCACTTCCCCGCATTTTATTTATGTATCGTTATTGTCTTGTTATTGCAGTTTTTGAATGCAAACCCTGACCTTCAGAAGACAAACATGACACATCTCAGAGCAGCAGATGAGTTTATGGTAGGCAACATACCGCCAGGCTATTATTTTTAAATGCTCCCCAGTAAATAATGCATGACATTAAAGGGGGTGTCATCAGAAGATGATTAAGCTATTAGTGTTGCGAGTTTTTGCATTCTGAGGAATTTGATTGGAATGCATCGCCGCGATTCATTATCCGAACGGGGAAAATGCAATGATATGTCGTACATCTTGCTCAAATTAATGCCATCATGTCTTGTAATCACTGAGCAGGAAGTCATGTTAAATGAGGAGTAAAATTAAACATTATTAGATGAATTGTGGATCGAATTGACTATTATTTTTGGCGTCACATCATATTATTCGTGATTATTTGGAAGTACCAGTAATGGAGGGGGGGACACATCCAGAAGCCTGGCTTTTGGACTTTATTTACATGTAAATTCCTGCAAGCAGCTCACGTCTGCCTGCATAGCTGTTGGCTGTTGGACGGTAAGAGGCTGGTCCTCATATTGATTATGCAGCCGCGCTGTATTTGCCATGCACTTCCATGTAATACGCGATGAGGTTGGTTGATCGAGGAAAAGATAACCCCCCCTCCCCATGCCCCGACTTCCAGTTCACAGGCATTACCATCTTAATAAGGGGGGTGATTTTGCCCCCAGGCTGAGGTGGGGGGGTTGGAGAGGGTGGGGGGCCATGGGGGCAGATGTGTATGCATGTGTGTGTCTGTGAGAAAGTGAGAATCACCCAGGGGTAGTTAGCAGAGATCAGTCATTCTAAGGGCAGGGTGGATTGAACCCAGCCCATTAAAGAACATCAGTGGTCTAGAAAGGCTAAAAATGAGACCCGACTTATTATAGAACATGGAACATGTGGTAAAGGTTAGAGCATCTACAGCTGCATTTCTGTTCTATGTTTAAATAATACTGTCTGTGTTTATTTGCTGTATTTCGAGGTTAAGTTGGTCTTGGTATTAGGGATGTATTGAAACAGAATTGTTAGGCTATTACTTACCACCTTATTGTAGCTGATGCTGATACACATGGACAAAAATATTGGGACGCCTAACCATTACACCAACTTTAATGACATTGCATTCAAATACATAGACTTTAAAATGGAGTTGGTCCCCCCTTTGCAGCTATAACAGCTTCCACTCCTCTTGGAAGGCTTTCCACAAGATTTTGGAGTTTC
>JBBPCZ010000115.1:43498242-43515815 GCA_037974445.1 Brycinus macrolepidotus | reverse complement strand
TATATATATGTGTGTGTGTGTATATACACGTATATACATATATGTAAAATGCCCATGAGCACTTACATGTGGACCACTGCACTGGACACCTGGTATGTAGTTTGGGTTTAGTGTAAGTCATGAATCAGTAGAGGTGAGAGGATATGGTTTCATTATTATTCCACTTTTATTACCCAGGTTCGATTGACAAAACAAAGTGGCACGGCTCTGTTCTCCGAGAGTTAGGCTGTTAAATTCTGGGCATTGAGTATTCGAGCAAGTCAAGTGGTGCTTAGCATGACCTAGACCATATTCACCATTCAGCCGTCTTACATTTTATTACAGCTTACAGCCGGCCCCAGCAGGGCACGCTACCTTTACAGCATTACGGTTATGAAGTGGAATAGGTCAGCGTGTGGATGGGTGAAAAGGTGCTCTCGCCGGCTGCAGCGCATTACATGCTTAACCTATCATACACAATTACTGTTTGGAAGGCCTGCCTAACCTTTAACAAGAGCAGCTTAGCCTGTGCGTTTACACAGCTTTGTCCTGACAGTCTGAACAGGCTACAGTGTGAACGGCAGTATAAAAATCCATATGGCCCAATCTAGCAGGACTGTGCTGAATGAAGCAGTGTGCTGCTGGTTTTAATAATGGGGCTTTCCTGTCTGTGATCGGTTTGGGGGTTTGTGGCGTAGTCGACAGCGTACCGAGGACCCAGAGCTGAAGGCAAATGTTAAAATGATATTAGTGGTGGGGACACAGTGTTTGAACAAGGGGCCGTTAGATTTGTGGGGGACAATTTATGGTTTTGTAGAGCCACAAAAGTGTGTTTTAAAGAGGTAAGAAATTATGTTCTGGTGGATGTAAAATGGGACCATTGAGAATGCTCACATGGGTGCTATTAAGCGGATTCTGAAAAAAAGGGAGTGAAAGAGCAAGAAAAGAGAAGTAAAAGTTTGTTTTGTTTGTGAGGAAATGGCAGTAACTTTCTCATTCCAGGCATGGTCCACCTCATCCCTTTCTGTGCTCAAATAAAATTTGTCCTGACATTTTTAAACATACCTGTTGACCATAGTGATTTTATGAACCTTCATTGCTAGTAGTAGCGCTTAGCACTCTCAGCTATCAGTAAATGCAACTGAAACAAACAAGACGACTGCTTTCTAGCTGCTTTAAAGCTTCAGCTTCTTGGCTGAATAGGACACTAACTTGTGGTTTGCTGTGTATGAGGCTACAGACCGGTCAGAGTGCCCATTCTGACCTTTGTCCATCACTGAATGAACCTCCAGTGGGCATGTGAGCCTCAGAACTGATGAATCTGATGAATGAGGTTTTCTGTGTGTGTGTGTGTGTGTGTATGTGTGTGTCTGTATCTTTTAGTTGGGGAAGAGATGGCATCAGGATGAAAGCTGGCAGAGGCAATGTGATGCTCTGGGCAGTGTTCTGCTGGGAAACCTTAAGTCCTGGCATTCATGTGGATGTTGTTTGACATGTACCACCTACCTAAACATTGTTGCAAACCAAGTGCACCCTTCATGACAATGTTGGCCTCTTTCTGCAGCCCCACCTTACAATTTAAAGGATTTGCTGCTCGCATATTGGTGCCAGATACCATAAAACACCTTCAGAGGTCTTATGGAGACCTCCAGGGGTCTTGTGGGTCATAACTGTTTTGGTGGTATGAGGGGGAACTACTCAATATTAGGCAGGTGGTTTTAACGTTATGGCTGATCTGATGTGTGTGTGTGTGTGTGTGTGTGTGTGTGTGTGTGTGTGTGTGTGTGTGTGCATACTGCTCCACTAGACTGTAACTACACCCTCCTGGTCAGGCGTACTTCATAAATTACTAGATATGAGTCTTTTTATTTTTTATGGTAAGTCAGTTGAGAATGCTGTACATACAAGCTAGTATAGAAGTAAGCTTCTGTTTAGGGTGCTGTGTGCTATTTAGGCCTACTGTATGTGCTTGGGATGTTTTCTTACCTCTGCTGCTTTACATGCATGAGGTCATTGTGCTTTGTGTGAAGAAGATGAATAGGAAGGGGAGGTATATTTTAGAAAGCCACAAGACTCAAATAAATCTCACTTCATTACACGGCATGACTGGAGCATATACGCCAGCCTGCACCTCTGCGAGTCATTTTAGTCATGCTCCCCCCCATGTAATAAGGGTCGCGCTCTCTTTGGTTACGTAGTGAAATGTCCTGAGGGCAGCGTGGTTTTAACTCCGGTCTGGGACCCTCAGCAGGCAACAATAACACACACAGCCATGTAAAACAAGCATGGAAGTGATACAACGATGTTATATTGCAGTGGACAATGAATGATTTACATAATTTTAAGGAATTGAGTGATTTAAACAACGTAAAACACTCTCTTTTTCGCCTTTGATTTATTCTCCAAATATTTGTATTTTAGCTTTTCATGTCCAAACCTCCTAACATCATTTTTTAAAATTTGTTTATTTAAATCCTGCTTTGTGATCATTAAATAACAGAGCAGTAGGAAAGAGTCCAAAATTATGTAGAGTAAAATCCGTTTACATTAAGGGGCATTCAAAGTGTTACTGATATTGAGATTCAATTTGGTTCCGTCAGCCAAAGTTTTATAAATTACTTAAACGTTTTCCATCATAGAATGGACTAAAAGAGGCATCACCTTATAAATTTCCATGTCTTGACCAGGCAACATGATTTAGAAAGTGTACAGGCCCTGTCATCGGTTTAATAACATTTATCAGGTTGTCCTGGCAGAGTAGTGTAGAAGTGGGCCTGCTGCCAGAGCTCTGGCCTTCTAAATAGATTAGTGACTGGTCAGTGGGATAGGCTAATGGCTCTATTACAGAGGAGCAGGGCCCCTGCTAAAGCTCTTTCCCAAACATACAATATTCAGGAATATTCCGTATCACGCAAGAGCTCGTAATAATATTATTATTGCTCTAAAAACATTAGTCCACAGTGAATTTAATACATTATTAGTTTGACTGAGCTGAAAATGGCGATTTGGCTGCGTTTGAGAGAGTGGTCGGTTCCACCCCATCTGAATGAATAAATGATGGCTCTTTGCTAATGGACATGCCTACTTAAACATGGCATCTTTTATTAATCCTGCACGATCCCTGACAGATGAGCCACAGTACCGTCCCCGCCGCGCTTTCCCTTTCGCCTCTTTATCGACTGCGGTGCGCCTGCAAAACGAGGCCTTCCGTTGCTCCGACACGGGCCTGTTTTTCGCTGAACCTAAACCTCTTTTATGTGAGAGCATTGTTAAGCCCGACTTAATGGGTAGCTTTTTAGGCAAAAAAGAATCTGCTGACCAGAAATGTTCAATATTCCAGCTGCTGCCACGTTCGCTTTCCCTTAGCCTGAGCCGAGCAGAAATGTGGCTTTAATTAGAGGGGAAGAAGTCTTATCAAAGCTGCCTTCGCATTAAATATTCAACTTTCTTTCCGTGCAGATCAAGAGGGCTTAAACAGAAGCTATTCTTGACTTTAAACTGCCTTAAAAAAAGAAAAAAAAAAAAATGTGAGATTGGGGGGGGTGGGGGTGTGGTGGTGAAATTGTACCTTGTTAGGTTATAACCTAACTTGCTATTTGCTGTAGCAAAGACTTTTAATGGGGCCCGTACTCAGGAAAGGAGGGCTCCCACTCGGAGGCTGCCATTAGCTGTGTCATTTTATTAATAATGACAGCTTGCGAGCCATTCCGAACGAGATACTTACTGTCCTCGGATAAACACGCGCACATACGCCGCAATCATTTACAATGTGCTCCATGGCTCCTTGGGGTATTCTTGGCTTCGCCTCCATTTGGTTATATTCAAAACTGCCCCCTCCCGGGAGTGCATTAGATTTGACCTTTGGCCCTTCCAAATACCCTGTGGTTTGCGTGCCCTAATAACATGTGGCAAATATTTACCAGCATACTTTTTAATATAATAGAGTGCCGCTGCGAACATTAGCACATATTTTCTGCTCAATCAGGTTTTTCATGTCAAGCTAGGCACACACCCTGGAGAAAATACAGTCCCCAGTACACTGTGGTCTGCTTATCCCTCCCGCCCTCCCTCTCTCTCTCTCTCTCTCTCTCTCTCTCTCTCTCTCTCTCTCTCTCTCTCTCTCTCTCTTTCTCTTTCTCTTTCTCTCTCTCTCTCCCCTTGCCGCTGAATCCGGCCGGTTTGCATAATCAGAATGAATGGAGGGAGATTAGCGAGCAGGCATATACATTTGAAAAGTTCGCCGTCCCAGGCGCATACGCACCGCACGCGGCACTATGCTGGTGGCTGCTCACCAGAGGCTGCGGCTTTAAGAGGGGCACCGGAGTGTCACTGAGCACTCAGGTGCAGATTTGGGGCTATAAATGGATTATATCTGGGATATTAAGCGCTCAGAACAGCCAGGTGGCTTCAGGAGCCTCTCGGAGCCCCACACACACACACTCACACACACACTCTCTCTCTCTCACACACACACACACACACACACACACACACACACACACACAGAACAACAGGCTTACCTGCTACCTGGCTCTAATCTACAGAAAACAAACCATACGACACAGACGCTTCTCCTAGACCCTCATGTTATCTGAGCAAAATCAAGAGTGCTTGTGTTTTAGGGTGGATGGAAGAGGGAGTAAATAAATAAAAGAAGACTTTGAGTGAAAAGGGTAACATCTTCTGTGAGATCTGCTAAATACAGCCTGTAATTTTCAGCGTAATTCAGCCATAAAGGTGGTGGAAAAGGCGAATCGTTCCCGATTTGCAAACTAGGAATAATTCCCTTCCGTGTCTGTTTTGATCACTCTGACTGTGGCATTTCAATTTGTTTCGCGATAAACACTCCTGTGTTTCCTGCGCCGTAAATTACGCCGCTGTGAATTATGCCGCCATCACAACAAAGTCTGCTCAAACTGATATTTCGCATTTTGTATGCAAACGCACAAAGCATTCAAATCACAGCCTCCTCAGCTGAAGATGAAGTGACATCGCCATACATTATAGCTGTTAATTATGCGAGCACTAAATTATGGATAGACGGCAGCATATGCCATATGTAAGCGTTATCAAACTCGCCAAGCATATTCCGACTTTCACACTTCTAATTGGCTGCTTCCTTGAAAGCTCCTCAGACATGTGCTGCTTGGGCCTCTTTTTGAAATGATTAAAAGACTTCCTTGCGTGTATTATACATGGGAAACATCGTTCCTTTTTTTTTTGATGAGGGCTAATTGACCAGAGAGTGATGGAGGGGTAAGAATCCAGCCTTTGCTGTGCTGGCGCGGTCTCGTCAGAATGAACTGGGGTCTGGGCCGATGGCTCCTCTTTCAAAGCTGCACAACAGCTGGTCCATCTTAGACTGAAGCTCTGCTGCACGCGAACTTTTGTATTCAGGAGTTCTAGGTTCCTGCACCACCTATTTGTTAAGGTTTTTAAAAATTTTAGATTTTTAGTCAGCTATGTAATGTTTTCCTCAACAATTTTTGCTAATGTGTTGAATAGGGATGTGTATGTGTATTCATATATTTAGAATTCATATACTGAAATCACTGTTTGTTATACTATATCATGAAAAGATAGGCCAAAAATTCAGTGAAATTGTATTTTATGTTTTAACAGTACTATAAAAAGTGGTAGTTTTGCTCATGTTTGCTCATATTAGCATATATATATCACATTATGTTTTGCTACTATGACTCACAAGTGCCCTAAAGTGAGTGTGGTGTTGTCTAGATTCAGAAATAATGAAGATACCTCTCTGATCTCAAGGTTTCCTCAACCTGTTGGCACATAAGCCTAAAAGATACCTTGTACCATCAGCATTACACATTGCACCGGTCATCTCTAGTGTTAGCCTAGTAGCTCATCTGACCTGGAGATTTCCTTTGGCTGTTTTTGGATAAAAATCTAAATGTAACAAACTGCAGCTGTGTTCTCTCTGTGCAACTTATTTGTTTTTTTGTTGAATATTTTAGCCTTTAACCTTCAGCCCCCAACACCAGTTCTATCTATACCTCTTGTTATAATTACTTGATGATAATACTAATATTAATAATAATAATAATAGTAAAAATAATGATCATGGGTTAAAATGTTCAGAAATTCTTTAATGAGTTGAAATGGACAGCTTGCAAAATTGTAGCTGCCTGGGAAGAGTTCTTGTAGGCCAATTATTTGTTAAGAAATGATGGCACTGATATAAAGATGGTCTGCAGAAAACTGCAAGATAACCGTGAACTGCATCACACATTGCTTTGGCACGGGTTGCCTTTTGGAAAATGGTTTGATTTCATAGTATACCAAGAAAGAAGAACAAGGTTTGTTGCCTGTCATACCTCCCTTGCCAAAGTCGAATACCTTGGCAAATGCAAATGGTGTTGGAATAATTGACAGTTTTCTCTGTGTTAATTACAAACTCACTTACTGGGCTTACCATTGTCACTTCTGATTGAACATAAATTCACTTATGTTTACTATATCTCTCACTGACTCAAAGTCCAACTTCTGCCAGAAAATAAAAGCTTAATAAACTGCTGCTGTTTTCATTACCATGGCATTGTCAGTCACCGTATAACCTTAAAACCCCACACTGTCCTGAACGGGGGATGGGAGGGTGGTGAGTTTTTCTAGCTTTTAAATTCTAGAATGAAAATTAAGTCAAATTAAGTCACATATTTTTGTCTATTATCTTTTATGTAAATTTATAATTACAGTCGAGTTGCAAGACACTTTGATAAACTGGTTACAAAAAAAAAAAACAAAGGTTCTGAAATGCACCCTTCCCAGTGCCCCCACAAAGAGCCCTTTTGAACACCTAAACCCCTGCCCTCACCAAAGTCAGTTCATATTTGATTTACTCTGTATTGACAGTCTGCACATGTTTAGGTTTCCCTTGAAGTCAAATAATTACCAAAGCATGATGAAATCATAGTCTTTTCATGCTTTCAAATCAAGCGCAACAATAATGTTCATTCTAATTAAATATCTCATTCTACTTGTCATCATGTGCTTTTTACAGAAAGTTTAGAATCCGCACTTCCAATGGAGTTTCTCAGCTTGTTTCAAAGCGCTGCGAGAGAGAGGTAATTAATATGAAACGACAGAAGGCTCTTGTTATCTCCGACTGTAATTGCAGCTTCTAAGGGTTAATTACAATGAACTCACTGATTTACTGCATCTTTTTAGTCCGTGGGTCAGCTATGCAGTATATTCATTCACTCTACAGTGTCATGAGTGAATTCAAGCTGACGGGTTAATACCCCAGAATACATGCAGAATCAGTGTTGGTACATGGGGCGTGGAGGACTGTAGGTGCCTGCACTTGCCCATGCGTGGATTTGATTGTTGTG
This sequence comes from Brycinus macrolepidotus, assembly GCA_037974445.1. NCBI lineage: Eukaryota > Metazoa > Chordata > Actinopteri > Characiformes > Alestidae > Brycinus > Brycinus macrolepidotus. Next base: position 43,508,484 of record JBBPCZ010000115.1, on the reverse strand, counting down.
GTGAGTCCTCAGATGAAAAGGCCGGGTAAGTGAGACCGCTTCGTGCGTTTGTCACATGATTAACCTACATGCACAGCTAACAATGGAATGATGGGACTCTCACTTCATCAGCTGCTCGTCCCTATTCACCCCCTACTTAACTTGCAAATTCCCCTGAACTGTAACCCAGTGTCTTATGGCCGTTGATTCTACATGTCCCTGTAGATGCTTTGTCATCAGAGACGTGTGTGTGTGTGTGTGTGTGTGTGTGTGTGTGGCAGCCTGATGGAGAGGAGCCCAGCTCATTGTAATTGTGTGAGGAAGTGCATGGAATATTTTTTAAGGTCCGCTTCCTCTGACTAGTGATGCACTTTCCTCTCCGCCCGTTGCCTCATTTTTCACCATTTGAAGACTAGAGCAAGGGAGAGAGAGACATCAGCATGTTACATAATGTCTGTCTAGCAAGACTGAACAAGAGCAATCCAATGACTGCGAACAGTGCTTATTCACCAGCGCAGAGTACTGACTAATGCTATAGGTGGGGGGGGGGGGGGTCGATTTCGACACAGAATCATAGTAAATGAATGCCAAACCACATTTTTTTTTCCACACTACTCTGCATTTTTAGCACTTTCACTTATTTTAAGTAGTGGTGGTGTCGGGGAGCTTGAGCTGTTTTCAGTTATAATTGCAATTAAAGGCCTTTTCGCGACAGAATCTGGCAGCATTTAACCTCGGAAAGACTTCAGCACCAATAATCACCGTTTTAGGAGCTAATATTTCTAATCTAAGCTCAGTCTGAGGCGAGCGCACTGCGAACACTTCACTTCATTAGTGCGCTTCAGCCCTCCGCTGCTCTCTTAATAAGGCCAGCACGCGGGTTGGAGGCCCATAGGTGACAGATTAGGAGTTGTTAGCACTTGTTATCATGTTTGATCTACATTGTAAACCTGTCACAAGTAGTTATTACCATGTCTGTGGCTGCGAGGATCACCTCGCAGGAAGGCCTGACGTGATTTGATACTGTATAGCTGTTGATACTGTATGAATGTCATGAAGCATTGCCGAATAGGATCCAAAAGGATAGCTCGACAGAAAGAAAGATAGATAGAAAAGCAGTGTATGGCAAGGATCTATCCATGAAAAAAAACACAAAGTGACAGTGTATATTCAAAAGGAATTTTACAGCGTATTTCCAATTTGTAAATGCATGCTAATCATGATAGTCTCTGAATCATATCAGTATCTGCAGATAATTGCTTTAAAAATATATTAGGTAGATTTTTACATTGAAACAATATTGTTTGTATTCAGAATTTAGAATCAGAAAACTTTATTTATCCTGCAGAAAACTGCTTGTATTATGACTTCACAGACACGCAGAGACACAAAGACAAGAGCAATATAAAATATAAAGGATCAATAAGTCCAATAAAAAATCTATAGAAAAACCTCAACATGAAATACACTGTGTATATACAAATGCTGGGTATAAGTACTATAGATAAATAACTTACAGCTAAGTGAATTACTACCGACTCGAATGGTGCTTAAGAGTCTGTTACTGCACGTAATATAGATAAGTAGTATTAGATAAGTTGTATTAACATAAGTAGTGATATTTTACACAGTAAGACTATAGCACATTATAGTAAGATATTGCACATAATGAACTGATTTTACACCCCTTCAGGAACCTTCATATAATAGTGCACATTGTAAGAGTATTGCACGTAATAAGATATTGTGCATACTGATAATGTTTTACTACAAGCACATAATGTGTAGGTGACGCTGGGTTACTCCGCTAAAATATTAGCAAATTATTCATGTTACTGAATTTAAAACCTTATAGAAATAGGTAATATTCCTAGATGTAGTCTCATTTTATAACTCTTTATTGGCATCAGTACAAGTGTACATGAAAGATACTGAGATACTATTGGTATCATTCCAAAACTCCCTTAACTTTCCTTCTCTAATAACGTGCATGCAAATAACAAGAATTGTTTGCACCTTATCTGAAATGTAGCCCACCAGCCATGACATGTTTGGTGTCTCTCTTTTTACACTGCAGTTATGAGGCTAACATAGCTAAGAAGGAATGGAAGTCAATTAAGTAATCTCAAATAGACTTGCTTATGTGGTTTCTGTGTTCCATTGGTATGTGCAGAAATGCACAGAACATAAGTTTTATAGTTAATGCAGCACGGAAGAAATGGTACTTTGAATTTAACTGATTCAAATGTGTCAGTGTACATTAAAGGACCACATTTTTTTCACTTGAAACCTTCATTTTGTCCTTATCTTTGTCTAGTTTTTCGCATTTTTAATAGCTATCTTAGCTGCAATAGTAATTATTAGTAAAAAAAAAAAAAGTCACCCTTCGGACACCAGATATTGAGTGTTTGTAGCATTCGAGTTGGGAATTTACATTGATGTTTTCCCAAACTATTGCTTTAACATAGTTATATAGAAAAGTTGCTTGTATATTTTTGTTCACATATACATCTTTTTTATACTGATCTTAAATACATTTGAGGTAAAAATTATGTAACTATATTTATTTTTGGCTGAACTAAACCTTTAAGATTTGATTTAAGCATTCCGGTTAATATCTAATCGCCTCTCTTAATTGACATTAAGGAACATGGAGTTCTGGAAAATGTTCCAGAGTCTTAAGACCGGCCAGAAGTCTTAAGCTCGAGCAGGTTTGGTGGGTGTGTGCTCGTGTGCTGCTTGTTAATCTGACTCTTGCAGATGAGGGACTGGGTAATTGCTATATATTGCTCTTTGTTTCAAGGACCTTTGATGATCCCAGAGCCATGGCTTTATCAGAAGACAAAGTAATTAGAGGGGAAAATGAAGGGTGGAGAGGTGGGGATGGGGCTGGTGGGGGTGCTGGAGGTCTTGTCTACTGATTAGCAGACTTTAGAGTTCTCAACCTCACACTGCAAATTCATGAGCTGCTCGTTCGACGCCGCTCATCGACAGACATGTGAAAATACAATGTCAGCAGTTGGGCTTATTTAGCCCCTTATTATTATCCACATCAAATGAATCCAAGCACATCAAATGTTTTACATGTTAACACATCACAGTCATCACCATCAATAACAAAAGCATGTTGTAATTAGAGGGTAGATAATATAATTTGTTTTGGTGAATATTATTGTGGTAAATTATGTTACAGTAAGCCACAGTATACTGTGAATATGGTGAGTACACTGATCAGGTGCATGTCTCGTCATAGTTAGTCCTGTTTGACTGGATTTAGTGCAGGACGGTATGTAAAACATTACATGAAAATCATTGTACCCATTGTTTTTTATTTATTATTTTTAAATGATGCATTCGAAATGTTCCAACCTGCCAAACCTTCAAAATAACTCAATATTATTATACCACTCATGTTAATTTTTTTTGCCGTATCCCCCACACCTGGTTATAATTTCATATTTTTCCTCCTCAGTTGTTGTTCCAGCTTGTTAAAATTCTGTTCACAGTGAATTTGAAATTTGATATGTGTTTGTAAGTATAATATGATCATTTTTAACAATTGGAATGATAAGAAGCTATTGTTTTGTGGAAAGGAATGCCATCCTTTGTCTTTTTTGATGAAATGCAGATGTGAATCTGTTGAAACTGTAATATGAATCAGCAGTAATATGAATTCAAATTCAAATATATTTCATTACATTCATTGGATGGGTATGCGGTTATGCAATTTGTAATTGAAGAGTTTCCTTCTATAATGCATTTTAGACCACTTGCAAAAATGTTCTTTGTTTCAGGATATAAGTCATGTGTCAGCTGTTACTCTTTTCAGAAGCTTCCAGAACTGTTAGAAATGAATTTTGGAGTGAAACTATTCACTTACATCTTAATAATAATGATAATAAAAATATAGCACCATCCCTACATTGTGAAACAACAGTATATCTTTGGGTTAAGCCATAAAGGAGTGTATAATGGAACGGAAAATAATGTAGAATGGAAAAAGAGCATCATTTGTAATTTCATTGTAATTTCAAACTCTCTGTAGAGGTTCTTGCTCACACTGTCCAGTGAGAGATTTTGGCTCAGTGTACACTCTGTTGAAACTGACCCAGGGTGTCCTGGCCCAGAGGATGTATCTCATTTTCCAGGGGATTTCCCAGAGAGAGAGAGAGTGAGATAGAAAAGAGAGATGGCAGGAAGTGGTGGGCAGGCCCGCTAGAGCTGATGTGTGTGTGTCATATCTGTCATAGTATGTCATAGTGCCTTGTTTTACTATTATATCAAGCAATAATAGTGCATAATAAGCAGAGGTCTATGGTAATTAGTTATATTAGTTCAGTTTCATCTACTCAATTAACATTTTGAGGGATTCGTGCCTTCCTGAACGTTCTCAAAGTGCATTACTTTAACCTCTGTCTTATGTCTCAGTTACATTACAGTAACGTTTAGCTGCTAATTCCTTTTTAAAGTCCACACTGTAACATTGCCAATGCCATCTCTACTTCTTTGTGATTGGTCACACCTCTGGTTTGTCCTTTCACTTTGAATCAAAGTGCACCGAAAAGCGACAGATTGAGCTTAATAGTGTTCTAATTATGTTGTTTTTGCTGTTATTGCTGTCTACTTCAATCTTTGCATTCCTTTGTATTTTTTGCACGCTTAATGACTCTGCTAGAATACAGTATGTCACAATACTGTATTCACTGACACTAATGCTGTTACTGCTCCTGTCGACTGCCCTGTACGTTGTCCTGTACATTATCGTACTGTTGCTCTTGGGTTTTTTTTACACTCTCTCTTTAGTCCTGTCCTGTCCCCTCTTGTGTTCTGTTTTTGTTCTTTGCGGGTCTGTTGTTGTTGCACCATGCTTCTAGAGGAAGTTGTTTCATTTCACTGTGTGCTGTGTATGTGGTTTAAATGACAATAAACAGCTACATCACTTGACTTTACTTCAGTTCCTGTGCTGATAGATGTTGAATCCACTAAGTTTCACTAAGTAGTTTCACTGCATGTTACAGTAGTTTTATCGACCTGCTGCTTTTTTACTTTTACCAAAAGTATAAAAGTAACTTTACTGCAGTATTTTTTTTTTTTTTTTTTTTTTTTTTTTAAACCAAAGTACCAAAAAACATTTGCAAGAATATGGGTCCAGGCTACTTTACACACCACTGATGGCATGCCTTCATATGACCTTCAATGCACATTTCTTAGAAAACACCAACATAGGGAGTTCTATATGGTTTCTAAGCGACTTTCCCGCACAGTCCGTCCTGGGATGAAATAATAACACGTATTTAGGAAAAGGCCTTTAGTTGAATGATGTCATGATGACCTGTGTTCCCCACGTCCCCTGGTGCTGCTAATGTCCTCTGAGGACCTTATAGTGGAGAGTGACCTAACCATTAACAACTGTAACTGTTCTACAAGTTCAGATTGTTCCGTGCTCAATGACAAATTTGTTTATGGATCTGGATGCTAAATCCTATTTGTGTGTTACTGTGTAATATCCACAGGGGAACGCTGACCTTTTTCCAGCACAAATAATGAATAGAAGTATTGAGTTTATGGCTTTAGTAATTAATTAAAAAAAACACAGGCGAACTGTTATATCAGGCAAAATGTGGAAGTTGGGGAGAATTTGATAGATGAAGCGCCCTGATAATGCTTGGCCTCCTGCAGTGTGGGTGCGTGTGTGAGAGAGAGAGAGAGAGAGTGTGTGTGTGTGTGTGTATGTGTTGTCGTATCTGAAAATGGCTCCAGATTAGAACCATTTCAGGGTAGATTGTGAACAATTATGAGAGCTGCGCTGTTGGGACTTTCTGCTGCTCTCGTGGGATCGAAGAGCCCGTGGGAGAGACGGTGAATGTGTGTGTGTGTGTGTGCGTGTGTGTGTGTCTGTTCACTACAAACACACACATGTGTATACACTCCAGCTGGACAGGCTTAAACCGAGACTTAAACTGAGATATAGTTTCTATTCATGTAATTTTTTAAGTGTTAAACAGGAATTTCATGTATGTTTAGTCTTAGAAAAATGCACGCACACACACACACACACACACACATATATATATATATATATATATATATATATATACAGGATCAGCCCCTACATTAAAACCACCTCTGTAGGTCCCCCTCTTGCTGCCAAAAATGCTCTGACCCATCGATGCATGGACTCCATAAGAACTCTGATGGTGTGTTGTGCTATCTGGTTCCAAGATCTTTTAAGTTCTGTAAATTCTGAGGTGGGTTCTCTGTAAGTTCTGTAAGTTAACTGTCATGCCCCTTATTGAATGAAAATGAAAGATATTGGCTCTTTAAAAGGGAATCACTGCACAATGATTGTAAAGAATGTTTTGTTTAAACTGTATGAATTGTGGTATGAAGGCTGTAATATTGCAATAATATGTAATTCAGCTTTTAACGGCTTGCAGTCAAGCAAGGAAGGGTAAGCTAGAACGTTGGTGGTGTTTTTCTCTTTTTTTTCCCCCCAACAATAGCCGAGTATTAGCGTTTGTAAACATGCCAGATGACTGCTGTATTTGTTAAATTGATGACTGGTTTGATTAGCTTTAAGTAAGTCTCTGCAGATCTGTCCCCCCGGTTCCGTGGATTTGATTGACGGCTGTGTCCTTGTGTAAGCCTCGCTGATGAGATTTCCAGAAGTTTCTCCTGGCTCGTGCTGATTTCACGGAGGTATGTGATTTGCTAAAGCTCTCTTGGGACCAATTTGAGCACAAAAACGAATGGGGGGGAGGGAAAAAAAAGCAGTGAAGTTCCGAAAAGTTTTGTTTTGTTCCGGTCCACTTGCTCAACATACTGTTGTACTTGAGGGAGAGGGGTGAGAAGGGCCACTGCTGTTTTGTGAAGGGTGATCAGCAGTGAGGCTGTAGATAAATGTGCGAAAAGTGACAGCTCATGATGAATGCCGGCTGATTGTTCATTTCTAATGGAGCAGAAATGGTGTGATGTGGTAAAAAACTCAGCGCTCGGACAATTACGCAGGCCCTGGTCACAGTCAACTTCAATTTACACTCAAATATGTCGACTATTTAAAATCAGCATTCCACCCCGGTGAGGTACTAGCTGATGAGGTGCTTTTCTCTCTCTCTTTCTCTCTCTCTCTCTCTCTCTCTCTCTCTCTCTCTCTCTCTCTCTCTCTCTCTAATAGTCTTATTCATTACACACAGATGGTTTCAATCTATTGACATAAGGAGGAAATAAAAAGAGGCTAAAAGACCCATAGTTTCACTTGTATAAACTCGATGCATTAGTGCACTGACCACCTGCATATTTTTCCTCCAACCTCATTAGCCTGATACTTTTAGTCCCTCGCTCTATCAATGCCACACTGTGTACTGTGTAATTTGAGCGAACGCAGGATAATAAAGTTATATGAAATGAAATTACATACATGAGGGGAGAGAAAAAAACATGGGATGAACTTTCTGTGACCGTTACCTCTTCCTGACTGTGGATTTACGAGTGTGAGTAGCTGAGGAGAGGAGAGAGAAAGAGAAAGAGAGAGACTCCATCTTGACTAAAGGGAAGGGGTTAGCAGGCAGCTCCTGTCAAGACTTTTCCTGCTTTATCGTCTTCAAAGCAGTGCGAATTTGGACTTTCATAATTAGCCGACACATCTTCCAGCTCGTCAGCTGCGGCGGCTCCCGCGGGATCACTCGTCTACGGCGGACCGGCTCCCTCCATCTGACGCGCTTTCGCTCCGGGTGCCATGCCACTCCCCCACGTACCGGCCGCGCCTGTCGCATGCCATCACGCCTTGGCACACACTCCCTCCCAAACCCTTAAACTGTTCAGGAACGCTCGCTGGCACTCACTACCTTTATTAGGCCCTTTAGGCATGCTGGCCCACAATGGCTCTCTGGCCTGCTCTGCAATACCGAACACCATCTCTAAGAAGGGATGGTTTGATTGATTGGCTACTGATCAAAATCGTTCAAGTTTCATTCAAAAACGAGTCTTTCTGTAGTTTCAGTTGGCTGATCCTAACTCTTTAAAGCCAAAAAAAAAGCAGATTTCTGCCTTTTGGTTTACTCTTGTTATTTAATGCTGAGATTTATTTGAATATGTGTAGAACATGAACAAGAACAAGTCAAATTTTGTAGATTTTCACATGTCATTTTAATAGAAATATCCATCATTCACATTTTATTGTCCCCTGAATGAAACAAATCTGAATTATAATATGCATAGTTTGTAAATATTGTAAAATGCTCAATAAACACACCAACACATAGTATGATTGAAGGGGTTTATGACTTATTGTCTTAAATAGAATTAGGCTGATCTGCTAATAGATAACAGATTAAACAAACCCTTGATTATTATCATAGAATTGAATTAGTTCTTACTATATGAATCGATTCTTACTATAATAAGTTCTTACTAGAAAAATAAGTTCTTACTATAATAAGTTCTTACTATACAAATAAGTTCTTAAGTTCTTACTGTATCAAGTTCTTGCTATAAGAATAAGTTCTTACTATAATAAGTTCTTACTATAATAAGTTCTTACTATATGAATAAGTTCTTACTGTATTAAGTTCTTGCTATAAGAATAAGTTCTTACTATATGATTCATAGTAAAACTACAATGCGACAAAGTAAAAATGTCTTACAAAGTCTGTTTTAGTTGGATCTACCTAAAGCAGCATTATACCCAGGCTAAACCCCAGATGCCTCCCTTATTCCTCTATAGTGCACCATGTAAGTTATGAAATGCTGGCCTCTACACGTAAATAGTGCATTATTTGTTCATTGTGAGATTTTACACATGTGGCTAAATCCCAAAATGACTATTTGAATCCCTAGATGACCTTAAGATTTTACGCACTATTTGGGTGCAGGAACCAGTATCTTATTTCCTCCATACTATGTAGGCAGTAGGAAGGTATTTGGGATCCAGACCAAGTGTGGAAAAGGGAGGTGTTGTCATTATGGTGGTAATTTTGTAAACAAAAACTACACATGAAATGAGTTTTTTTTTTTTTTTTTGTATTAAACATTGCTGTATCATAATATGTTCATGAAAAAGGCTGTAAAATGACTGTAATATACAGTGATGAGACACTGGAGGTTTTTAATCTCCTACAGCAACAATAACAGTATAAATAAACAGCATTTATTGTTGGAAGTCCACAAAAGTAATAATAAATCGTTAATTGAATAGCTAAATAACTGTATTTTATCATATTTTATGTGTGCTATTTTTTAAAAGTCACTACATTACAGTGCATTACAGTGATTTTATTAGTAGTTTTATTTAGTTACTATTATTAGTTATTAGCATAATCTAAAGTCATGTGTTGGCACAGTTTATATTTTGATTAGTACTGGTAGTGTTACAGACAAATGTGATATTAAGATTATTGCCCGTCCTCAAAGATAAGTGTATGAAAGGGGCAGCAGGTGCCCTGGTGGTAAGGGAGTTGCCCCTGCAATCAGAAGGTTGTGGGTTCAAATCCCAGGACTGCTAGTGGCATCACTGAGGTACCCTTGAGCAAGGTACCGTCCCCACACACTGCTCCCCGGGTGCTGTGTTCCTGGCTGCCCGCTGCTTCACTTGGTGAATGGGTTAAATACAGAGAAAGAATTTCACACTGTTCACACTGTGTGCTGTACTGTGTTCACCTAAGACAAATGGACACTTTACACCTACACTTTACACAAAAGGCAAGTAGTGCATAGTGTGCTTAGCCTGAATCTACTATCTAGATTCACAAGCTCGATATATAGGGGTTTTGTCTTTATTTCACATTTTACTGTAACTTTCTGTGATCTGGGCTCCAACCCTCCTATCCAGAAAAAGAACCCCTTTTCTACAAAAGGTTCTTAAGCTGTGGAGGGCCTCCACTGGGCAGGCTGAGTGTGGCATAACTGTTGAGATCAATACCCCACTAAAATGATAGACAGTGATTTGTGTTTAAACCCGTTGTGATGGGTTTGTTTAATTCCGCAGCTGTGGAATGAGAACAGGATATATATGAGCTGGGAAGCTATCTAGACGGGGTTTTTTTATGGCTTCTACTATCACAGTGACAAAAAGGCATACTTCATACCTCACCATACAGTTGATGTGTATGACATCTGGTTTTCACTGAAGCCGCCCGGAAAAATACCTTGGGAAATATGATGTCCAATATGGGGACTGGAGCTAATATAAGCCACCGGTACACGAATCGTCTATCCTCTCTCTCTCTCTCTCTCTCTTTCTCTCTCTCTTTGCGGGGGGGGGGAGGG
>JBBPCZ010000115.1:43487494-43498232 GCA_037974445.1 Brycinus macrolepidotus | reverse complement strand
TTCCCTCTTTTTCCCTTTCTCCCCCCCCCCCCCCCCCCCCCCCCCCCAGCAGAGAAGATCAGCCCTGTGCAGACCTGCAGACCTATGGTACAATTGTAAACAAATCATGGTATTAATGGGGATCGAAATGAGCCATCCATCTGAGGCGGAGTGTCGGCCTGCTCGTGACAGCAGCATGATTCCTGCACGGCCCTTAAAGAACCATCCAGAAAGCCTGGGCAAATGGTGCCACTGCTCACGTCTCCACACCATTAAATACATGCACGTACGGCTACAGCAGCCGTGGCAGACAGGTTGATGCTCCAGGTGTGCTTTACACTATAGTTCCTGACAGGTGAGTGAGATACTCCAATTATTACTGTGTTGTTTGATAGAAGAAAAAAAGAAAATAACACAGAGCCAAGCACTCCAGCAAACACATTATTAAGCTCCAATACATGAAGAAACAGTAGTACTGGCTCTTTAAATTCAGTAACCGATGGCAGAATATGGATTTGCAAGAATTTCCTAAGCAATTACTTTTAAATTACATTAACAATAACAGTTAATGATGGTTTCCGCTCTTAAGCTTTTAGTGATTGCAGCCCAGAAAGAGCGTATGCAGTGATTCAGTAGAGCCTTACTCACAATCGCTGGAAATAGAAACTGTAAAGTTAATGATCTCCACTCCACCCATTTCAGTCAAAGTGGCGAGATTAGGTGGAAGGTCTAATTCAATTAAGATATAACGGCAGCTTGTGTGCTTGATAAGCAGAGCTTTGTTGATTAGCGCTCTCTGAACTTTGGCCATTTTCTCTCCATCATTAAGAAATGATTGACATAATGAATAGGAGGCTGCATATTCCCTCATTTCCTTGATATTTAATGATGCATCTCTTGTATGTCATTCTTGACTCTTATTTATTTATTTATTTATCTATTTTTGCTTCTTTACTATATACTGAACTGGCAGTCTTGCAATAACAGGAAGGATTTCAACAACAGATTGCTGAGAGCTTTGCACTGATTTGTTTATCTTGGCAAGAAAATGCATCCAAAGTTTTGTTTTTTTTTTTTTTTTGTGGGGGGCTTCCTCCGCTGTGCCAGGGAATCCCAAGAGCCACCCTCTCCCCCCCCTTTAGCTTATTGGGTATTCAAATTACAGTCTGATGCGCACGCTAGCACATCATTATATGATTGACGCTTTTGGGAAGCCTTTGTTTTCGTACAAACAAATAAACATGGACTCACACGTAAAGTACAAATGAGCGCATCAAATACAGCTGACAGCAAACAGTCTTTGGAGAAGAACTGGGCTGGTTAAGTGGCACTGTGCCCCTTTAAAACAGAACAATATTACAGATGGTGAGGAGTTCAAATCCACAGGAAAGTTGAAAGGTCTGCGATCCGATCGTTAAGACCCCCCGACGTGTACACAGATGATTGGTGGGAACGGAAATAAGTGCCCCGGAAAACATTACACATCTGTGCGGATATAATGAAATCATGGAGGTTTGTCATTAAAATTCTTATCAGATGCCTCAACATATTTAGGAAGGCCAAGGAGGAGGCTGTCCATAGCTATTCCATTGATTGGTTGCAGGGGAGATTGCTCAATTTTCATACCTTGAGTTACTCCACATTACCGTCCAGATGGTATTTATCAGGCTATGTAAATTAACAGACTAGAGCTGATTACATGTCAAAAATAAGTAGTGAAACCTTGAAGGCATTTATTTTGTATGTACGTTAATGGCTGCCTCTTCTTTTTCCTGCGGGCGAGGTTCCTTGTTGAAATTCATGTTTGATAAATTCCCTGACTTTCTGGGTAATTTAGCCATCGCGAGCGCTGTTGACCCTTTTGAGGTTTTTTTTCTTTCTTTCTTTTTTTTTTTTTTTTTTGGAACCTCTGGGAGTTCAGCGTCACATTTGCATACCCAAGTTCAAATATATACTCAGGGTGATTGGTTTAAACATTAAGTTGTTGATCTTGCCTCGGACAGATTTGTCAGGGTGTCCTCCCCTATTTCGCTCCTAAACTATGTGGTTAATCCTTAAATACCGCTCTCAAACACATCTTGACTAAATTCATTGATTGAGTTAGTCAAACTTACATTCTGTCCTGATTTCGCAGTCGGGGCAGGGGATAAATATTCATCGATCCATTTATTTTCCATAAAGGGGGGATAACACCCGGGGAGACTCGCTACATATCAATTGGAATAGGGGAGTGTGGGTGAATGGTGGTCACTGAGCGAGCTGTCAGTATAATAAGGCCGGACAGAGCGGTATTGGCTCTTAATCCAACCAGATAACGCCCGCCGCAAATTCAAACCCAGCCTGGAGAAATTGGACCAGACAAATACAAGTGTCATGCTAAACCAAATACACTTAGTGCAGGGATCGCACCATTACTGGCAGATTGAAGCGATAACCTAGCTGCCCCGTGAAGCAGTATTTATTTGTTAGATAAGATTGACATGGGAGTTGACCTTAAAGCAAATGGTTCGTGGGCTACTTAAAGGCAGATAATTGCGTGTAAGGCCGCAATCAGATTTCTGGCCAGCTCGGCGGCCTGTTACTCAAAGTGTTCTTTCTGCGTTATGATATCTGAGAGCCAGCGAGATGACAATTACCCTCCGCTAAGTAGCGAGGACAGTTCCTCGAGCGCGCCATATGCAGACAATGATGTTAACAAGTTAATATGGCGAGCGTAAATGCGTGCTTAGTATTATTATGAGCTCTTAGCAACATGCTCAATAGCCTAAAAATTAATTGCTAGAGTAAGCAGAGACAGCACAAATGATTTATAATGTGGTTGAATTGCTGGTAGTTATTTATTTTTGCATGGTATTACACTAACCGCAATGTTTTGCTGAAATTGTTAGTCAGCACCAATGAATGCAATTAGAGTTTAATGGCCTTAAACAGAGCATGAGGGAGGAGGGAAAAACATGAGAGAGGGAGAGGAAAAGGTTATAGCGTGGTTTGGATTAGACGTTGCACGTCGTCTCCTTAAGGACAGTCAAACATATTGCAGAATGAGAACATCTGTAAGGTTTAATATGCGATATTTGAATGTTGTGCATATAGCAGCTTGCGTCATGTCCAATCGATGCTTGATGAAAGTCCGTATCAGGCTCATGTTCATATTGAGTTTCCGAAACGTAGGCGCATGATGGGAATTGGAGAGGTGATACTGTAAAATATCTCGGCTTGGTTTGACCTTGCCGAGGTCTCCGTCCAGGATTTCTGTCAAAAAGTGAAGCCGAATGCTGCTCATAGTGCAGCCGTATAAATAACTGGGCCTAGTGTAAATATATCTACTTCTCGTAGCACAGCAGCATGCTTGAAAAAAGCCATTTAGGGGAGCCATATCAAGGTCATGTGGAGAGGAGCTGCCTGAGGCCGAGCTGCGGCTCACTCTTAGCGGCCGTACGAGGCTCCACTGAGCCGGGTTGCCTCAGGGCAGGAGCGAGCCACTGCACTGTCATTAAGGCCAACACATAGCTGCTATTAATGTACTGCACTGCATCACGGCCACACAGATTTCACTACATATGTGCAGTCACTCACACACAGCCTTATGAGCGCACACCGGCTGGATCAACATTAAAAATGCAAAATTCTTTTTAATACATGTACATTTTATGTTAGTCCCTACTTCTATTGTAATTATGCAGTTTCTCAGTTTTCTTCATCTGTCCATCCGTCAGTTGTCGGATTGTTGGATTGTTGTGTTTTAAATTACATGATATGGGTCGGAACTTGCCACAGATGCCATATTGCAGCCGAAATACAGACTGTCCATCACTCCTACCTGAGTTTTAGTCTATAAACATTTACTGTATCATATAGACTTTGACTACCCTCACTACTGGATAGCCCTTGAATTAGGGGTGGGGAAATATAGCATGTGACTTTATCAGTATACGCAATCTGTATTATAATATTTAGCTTTTCTGAAGTTTGATTGGTTGCTACATAAACGATTCAGTCATTTTTCTTCAGCTTTTTACAATCTTAACTTTTTTACCATATTCGTTGCAAACAATCCAGTTATACAGGACTAATTATGATTGCAGTTGGCTGCTGGTATTAAACTACTAACCATATTCATGATATGAAATTGTATATTATTGCAAGGTTTATCGCAATATTGATAAAATATCACGTTGCCCACCTCTAACTTCAACACTAAATCATTCGCTTATTGTAGATTACCACCACAGATATTTGGCTTAAGTGCCTTTTGTTTGAAGACGTCGATAGACATTTACCACCCTGGAAAAGTCTCTGGCTGAGGAGTGTGACCTAGCATCGTGTCACTATTGGAGCATTTTACTCTGAAGGTTCCCTTGAAGAAAAATAAAGTGCATAGCAGGGGTTTCTAATTCCAGTCTCAGCGGCCATCAAGTCTCCAAATCCAGTCTATGGAATGGAAAGTGACGAGGCAGGATTAGCCCACCCAACTGATTGTAGCTCATTCAGTGCCATTCTGTTTTTAAGGTATGGTGAAAGCATTGAAGAAAGTCTTTTTAAACAAATTTTAAACTAAACTCACTTTTTTCAGTGCTTCAGGCACTTGGGCCCAAAAATCTGGGTTCACCCCAGTAAAACTGGACCATTTCCACCACTGAAAATGGTCAAAGCAATTGATAGAGGCATAGTTGGCTGACTGTGCTATACCTGTCTTCTTTCAGACTGTGAGGACTCGATCAGGATCATTTAAGTATTGATTCCATTTGAGCCTTTGAAGAAGCACAAAGTTTTTCATTTTTATGAATAATGAATCATTCCGCACCGATACCAAGATGGTCATTATTTATCCAGGAGTGGATTTTGATTTTTTTCCCTATCATAGACCTGCTTTATTGATGTATAAAAATTGAATAGGCTGGATCACTTTGCATTCATCCAAGTCTTACCAAAGATCCTTACAGGGCTATTAATTAGACCCTGCAAATGGGGCCACCTCCAGAATCCCAATCAGGTGTGACAGAAGCGAGTAAAAGTTTGTCGTGGTTAACAAACCATGTCAATCAAATTGATTTTGCAACTTGGTATAGTGCAGGAGACTGAGTACTGAAAAAAAGAATGAGCTTTGCCCCAAGACTTCTTGAGCGTAGTGCAATTTATAGAGTAGTAGAATATAATTAACTACGCCTACCATGAATAAGAAGGGGGAGGAAAAAAATACAACAACAAAACTTATTGGCTTTGTTATAAAGTGTTGGTACAAATAACTCGAGGACAAAAAAGTTGAAAGTGTCAATTGTAGTCTAACTGGCTTTGAAGCCCCTGTGTTGCACTCAAGGTATTAAGATTCATAATCTAACAGATTCTTTTTGTATTTCATCAAGAATTTATTTATCTTAACCCACAAGAGAGGCCCTCGGGTATTTTCGTGCTATATGTTTCTTTGTGAATATTTTTGCGAGACAGTTGTAAACCTCACATCTCCATGTGTTCATTAGGAGTCGGTGGGATCGCACCAGTGCTTGAGGTCAGGGTGTTTTTGCCGTTTGAGCCTAGGAGGGAATATAAGGAGGCCAAGCGGGGAAAGACTGTGCGTACAGTTGATCAGTGATTTACTGTGAGTTATGTTGCACTGGACCAGATCAAGGTTGAGCGTTCATAAGCCTATAAATGTAAAACACGCAGACGGGCGTGTACTCTATTACTCATGGCCTTAGCGCTCATCTGAAAGTCCTCCAGCACGGTGTGTTGTGCTGAATAAAAAGTTGTTAATAGGGGGAGTTTATTTTCTCTGACAGAGGAAATGGCTTCCTGGTGCAGGATGGATGGAGCCCTGCAAGCTGCGCCGACACCGCCCCGACAACGGCGCATAATTAGGAATAAATAAATATTAACACATCCACTTGCATGACTATCGGACGCTAACATGCTAAATTGAATTAGCTTTCTGGCGAGCTAATTGCGTGCACATGTTAAAAGCAGCACTTCGGCAGAAAGGTACTATCAAATTAATCTAGGAATCAGTAATTGAGACAAATGACACGGCGCGCCGAGCTGTCCCCTCGAAAATCCGGATGAGCAATGGAATGTGTTGTAGGGTTAAGAGGCGGTGTGAAAGAGCGGCAACTTAATCTGAAGCCTATTAGCTTTAGTTAACCGTGTACCTTTCAATTAGAGTGATCATTTTACATTTCTAGGCTATTGATAAATGTCTTTTGTCACTGGACGCCCGGCGTCTCACCAAGGGGAGGAGGGCGACACGCTGGCAGAGGACTTAAGTTAAAAAAAAAAAAAAAAAAAAACCCTCAGAACTACCATCGTTCACAGCGATTTAAACGTATCCCACTTAAAATTACAAACCTCTTCCTTTCTAATAGAGCACAAGGGCAAGTGGGAGCTTGTCACAGTAAGGTAGTGTGTGGCATTTCACAAAAGGGGGGGTCGATGGGCAGCGTGGAGGGGGGCTTGCATATTAGAAAAAATATAATAAAACTGCAAATCAAAAGGTCCTTTGTATTAAATTACAGAGTGAGCTTTGCAGGAATGAGACGAGAGCACACAGAGTCTGTGTGAATCTAATAATGAACTTGCATCCGACCTTAATTAAACAGTCTACATCCCCTCGCATAGCCATATAATGATGTCAAGCCGAGAAGCAATTAGCCACCCTTCTCTGAAAGCAAACAGTGTTTGTACGGCGCATAAAGTATGGCGGCAGACATGCTTATTGAAACCCTCCTGAAAAATAAAATTAATTAGTATGTTATGGTTTTTTTTTTCTTTTTTTTTTTTTTTTGGAGATGCCTTAACATTGGACCCAGAGGACAGGCGCCTTAGATTAAAGATGAACCTTCCTTTCTGCCAGAACTGGTAATGAAAGCGGCAGGACTACCTCACACTGGCTCATTAGTAGCAGGCCGGGGAAAGACTGCACGCTTTGCCCCCCGACATCATAGCATCCATTAAAATAAGCTGTCATGGAGTTGCAAGAATAACAATCCACAGTAGACCAAGCCATCTAAAAGCAGAGGAGGCAGGGAAAAAAAGGAAAGTTTAGAACAAAAGGTCCTCTCAAATTGTTCATAGGTGTACAGCATTTATTTGTGTTTAGAGATCAAGCCTTTGTCTGCCCGAGCTAATTAAAGTGATTGTGCATTGCCTGTGCCGGCCTGCAGTCGAGGGAGGCGCAGTCCAACGAGACGCTCAATTACGCAATTAAAGCCTCCCCCGCTTCTATGACGTTGTCAGAATAAAGTAAGCCCCCCCTGATTTATATTTTGTTGTTTGTTTTTGTTTTCTTTTTCGTTTCCATCCTCTCCTTCGTTCTGTGAAGTGAGCGCAGAATTATGAAACGATTCCTCACACCTTGCCAGTTTCGGAGAAGGGGGTGCGTGGACCCCTGCGTGATTTGAGATCCGCTCTCCTGCACTCCTGTGATGTAAAGGTGTAATTTTGCCCGGTGGGGGCTTTCGCCAGCGGGCTCTCTTTGTTCTCATTGGAGCGAGGCTGTTTATTCATGTCTGTTTACTCGTGTCAAGTTTCTTTTGTGGTTGGCTGGTAGTTGCGCGGGCGGTCATTAGCCGAGCACTTCTAACTTCGTTATAAGCGAGGCATTCGGAGATGGGACTCTAATTGGAGGCAGTTTACAAGGGGAGCGCTTATCACTTTGCTTATTAAAAATGCTTATTGGAAACAATAAAGCACACATTATGGTAGGGAAATTAATATAGTGCATTGCCCAGAACATAATGCCATTATAATGTGTGCCGTGTTCGTCCTAATGAGTGCTCCTCAGTTTATTAGCTCTGATGACAGAGGGGCCGGGCTGGGACTGTTATTGTTTGGTACAGGTTGATGGATTTCGGATGCAGTCACGTCGGAGTACACACACACAAACACACACACGCTCTCTCTCACTCTCACACACACACACACACACACCCACCCACCCACACACACCAGCACACACACGCTGACTCTCTCTCTCTCTCTCTCTTTATTACGGAGTGAAGCAGCCGTTGAGCCCGGCGGGTTAGCTTTAACGCGGGATAAACATATAAATCTGCTGTTCCTCTCCGTTAGCCTGGAGTGAAGAGCCGGCAAGCTGCGAAAGAGAGCCGGGCCTGACTCCATACATTCCAGCCCTACTTATTTCCACCAGTGGAGAGAGGAGGCCATAGATAACTCAGTGACAGGGGCGGTCCCCAGGGAGCCGGGCCTGGGAGAGCGGGTTAGTAGGTCATTACAGCTTCTGCACAAACCCTTTAATTGACTACAGAGCCAGGCTGGATCTGTGTCAGGTGAGCAGCTTTCGCCAAAAAAGAAAACTGCAACCTAATAGTTTGGTGTGTGTGTGTGTGGTGGGGGGGTTGGGTAGTTCTTGATAACGGCTGTTTGCATACGCGAGACCCTTCTGTTTGTGGAACGGGGAGGCCTTTGTTTTTCATTCCTAGCCGTATTTTTATTTATTTATTTTTTTCCCCCACAAGTTTGAGGCAATTTATTTGCGATCCAATTTCACCAAGTCTCGCAATCAGGCAGTGCAATCCAATTATCTCTTTGATTGGGCGAACTGATTAAAATGTGTAGCCAAACGTGATTATCTCTCTCTCTCTCTCTGTCTCTGTCTCTCTCTCTCTTTCTCTCTCTCCCCATTTGAAAGAGAGGTAAACGTGAATTATAAATAAATATGCAAAATTTTAGATTGCTACAATATTTTAGCACATAGGCTGCACTGACAAATTAGAAACAGTTCCTGAAGATCACCGAGCCATGATCTATTTTTCTTTTCTCCGTCTTCCTGTGTAGACTGAATATTTCTCCCGAAATGCGGTTCTTTATGCAGTCGTGGATTACCACGTTGAAGATTATGTATTGACCGTTGTAAATCATGTTTGTATTTCAGCTTGTAACAGCACCTGGCTTTTCCAGAGTTACGCAGCCTTCCTGACAGAAGGCTCTGGATATGGGATTTCGTCATCTGTTTCCTTCTCGTCCTAATCAGGACCAGTTGTGCTCAGATGGCTTTAAACTGAGCAGATGTGTCTGAGTCTAGTCTGTCTCTGTCCGTGCTGGATGTGGCCGGGGCTCGTTCGAGTTGAAGGTCCTTCCAGTGTTTTGAAACACAACGACCTGCTTGTTTGATTGCTAAAGCGATAACCATGAGAGCGCGGCTAGCTCATTTATCAAATTACCAACTTAGTGAAGGCTTGCAGAGACACGCAAGTAATGAATGACAGGAGAGAGAAAGAGAGAGGAAGAGTGAGGGAAAGAGAGGGAGGTCAGACTGGGGAGAGAGACTCATATGTTATCTTTCTCCTTCCTTTTTTTTTGCCCCCCTCCCTTTCTCCGAGCCGCATGTCTGGAGCTTATGAAATTTAAAGTGGTGTCTGGTTTTTGCCTCCATCAGAATGGCCTTGACTCGGCTGAGTGGCTGTGAGGGGGGAATCTGTGATAAGGCCCGGGCCAGACCCCCTGCCTGAGACGTCACCGCTGACCCGGGCAGAGGTCAGGAGTCAACCGACAAATATATCTCCCACACTCGCCGTCACTTACTCTAAAATTGATAAAGATGGAGGAGGCGGAAGATGGAGGGAAAAGTGGAAGGAGAAAAAGGGGCGAGGTGTCAAAGTCCTCCGTAACCAGCACTTTGTGACACATGGTCAGAGCTGCCCTCCCATAATGCCGTGTAGCGTGGCCTCACACTTTGCACGCTAGGTGAGAGTGTTGCATTGACCTTGCCGGTTCCTAGCGCTATTTAGCCTGGTCAGTGCAAGGTCCACCATGTAGCACGCTTTTCTTTTTTCACTCTTTTATCACATATCACTCTAAAGCACCATAAAGCCTTCATGTCCGTGGAATGTTTCTGGCAAAGCTCTCTACATTACAGTCTTCCACCCTCAAGAAAACTGTAAAATATGAGCTGCTCATGCTGCAATGCTGGATAAATTATTGGCTGAATAATGTATTGGTGTCTCTTGACCTGTTAATTGTTTGATCAGCATTGTATTCTCTCCAACATAACTCTCCATGGTAAAAACATTTAGAAAGAGATATTAAAACAGTGTAGTAAGATGCTTGTAGTAATATGTCAGTAAGCTTATGCAGCTGGCAGTGCTACCTTATTAAAATATTTTTTGCCTTTTATTTAAAGAAATATTAAGATAATCTCCGAAGATGATACGATCCAGTTTTTAGTCTTATTAACTCAAAACATCTCTCCCAGGCTAACTTTTTTTCTTGATTTTTAGTAAAACTGCTGGTGTATTTATAGCGCTACGGTGGCTGGCAGGGCCTAACAAAAACCGTAAGCCTGGTGTTTGCTTAAAAGCTTGTCTTCAGAAACTGAAACTTTATAGCCAGGGACTGTATTGTATGATCCCAATTTGGCAAAAAAAAATGGAAACTTGGAAATCTTGCTTGTGTAATGTCAAGAGTTGGCATATTTGTGCTGGTTTCATTCTCCCTCACTTCCTTTCAAATCGAGGATGGGTTATTTGAATATACACTATATGGAGAAAAGTACTGGGACGCCTGACCATTACACCAACAGGGACTTTTTTTAATGACATTGAATTCTTTTACATAGACTTTAATATGGAGCTGGTCCCCCCTTGCAGCTATAACAGCTTCCACTCTTTTTGGAGGATTTTGGAGTTTCTATGGGAGTTTGTGCCCATTCATTCTGTAGAGTATTTATGAGGTCAGGCACTGATGTTGGACGAGAAGGCCTGGCTCATAGTCTCCGTTCCAGTTCATCCCAAAGGTGTTGGATGGGGTT
>JBBPCZ010000115.1:43434074-43466496 GCA_037974445.1 Brycinus macrolepidotus | reverse complement strand
GTGTGTGTGTGTGTGTGTGTGTGTGTGTGTGTGTGTGTGTGTGTGTGTGTGTGTGTGTGTGTGTGTGTAAAGGGGAAGGTGTGACCCAGAAACGAGACAGGGTGTCGGTCGAGGCAGCCGCAGGAGCAGACTTTCCTGTCACCTAAATGATGTTATGTGGGTCAGAATTTATTAGCAAGTTATTTGTCATTCTGGTCTTGAGCGGTCTGGAGTTTGTTACGGCGTCGCCGCTGTCTTCATTTTGGAAGACTCACTCCGACCGCGGCTATTATTTCATGTTCCGCGCTTCCCTTTGTTAGGTGGCTGGGTCTGCTCCAGCGTCAGTGTGGCACTGTGGGCGGCTCTCTCTCTCTCTCTCTCTCACCCCCAACTTTCTCTCCTCTTCCTTTCCACCCCATCCAGTAATTTTATTCTCCAGTGAGAGGAACCAGAGGAGCAGGTCATTTACAGCTCTGTACAAAAAAGACCAAGGGACAGTGTCTTACGCTGACAGCGTTTTGACAGAAGCTCCTTTGTTATGCTCATATCCGTGCGTCATTAGAGTTTGTAGAATTAACACTATACCTTCCTGGCAAAAATCTACACGCTTAGTAAGAATACCCCAAATTTTTTCCACCTTCTCATGCAGTAACAGATCAAGAGATTCCTGCACTCTTTGTGTACCTCTTTGTTGTATTTTTTAAATGAATTATTTACTATTTTTTACATTAATCTATGTTACACCTGCCACAAAAATGCAGGCTACCATTTTAATAGATTATACTATGTCAAGCTATGGGACAGTGCTTGTCTCTTATATTTTCATGCAGTATTCCCAGGTGCTTGTATGATTTTGACGCCCACTTTTTTGCAAGTTGCTTGGGATAAGAACGCCTACGAAATGGCTTAATGTAAATATATTGATGCCTTGACTGTGATTATAGAGTGACCCTGTCTGAATGCTGAATATTAGTGAGTGACCTGTATCCACCTTTTGTCACCAATACCACTATTAGAATGAAAAATTCTAAAAAACTAATAATATGGCCGTCTTTATATTTTATATAGTCTAAATGTACACACATTTCAGTTAACTGTTGACTGGCAGATGGGATATTCAGTTTCAAAATAGTCTTAAATCCAATTAACAGCAAAGACAAGGGACTTAACCTTAAAGCAGATAAATAGACAATGTAACAAAGGCATGTCATGTTTTAATGTTTATTTAATGCCTATTTCATAGACAGATACATAAGCATAGGCGGTTGCACAGAACTGTTTGCTGCCTTATAACATCGGTAGCAGTTTGGGACATTATCAGAGCTTGGGTGTTTTTTTGGTGAAACCTTAATATTGACTGATTTGATTAACTAAATTATATGTTGGTTCCACTTTTTTCAGCAAATTTCCTGACCAGTTATTGCAGTATTTATGTATTTGTTTGTTTTTGTCTACAATGCATGTCATCGAGTCAAACCTATTTAAGCGCCGTTTCAGAAAAAAACAGCTTGTATTGTATTCCCAAGCTAAATAAGACCAGACACACAGCAATCAAGCATTAAATTCCACAGTTTACTTTATCTGTTGTGTGGGTACTTTGCTGATTTTTTCGGAACCGAGGAGGAAGAAACCAGGCTTGGCCATCAGTACCCCCCCAAACACACCCCCCCACAGACAGACACACCCCTACACACAAACACACCCCAGCACCTTCTCTCTTTATGTGTTAGGGCTGGCTTCCTATGTGTGGAAACTTTATTGCTCATTATATGTTGGAGCATGATGAAATGACAGATGATTTATTGGGGCCCAAAAACCGCTTGGGCTGTGGACATTTTTATCCTCATGTAGTTGCTGCCTGTCAGCTTTTTTTTTTTTTTTTTCCCCTCTCTTCCTCTCCTCCAGCAGCCCAGGTAACAATACAGGGAAAAGTCTTAACTACCACCCCACAATGCTGGCCATAAATATCTTCTTGTTTGTGCCATTTCTACACATTATTTTACCTATTTTTTTCCCTTCTTCTTTTTTTTTTTTTCCTGTCCACTATACTGGGTTCCCCACCTTTGGCTGTGTGTGTGTTTTTATTATTAATGTTTTTTTTTTTGTTTTTTTTTTTGGTCTTTGTCTTTGTCCTGGCCTTAGAATACCATCTATTTAAGATGCCCAAGCTAAATTAAAATACGATTCATTTCCTTGCTCTTTTACAAAACAACTCTAGCACAGATCGTCCTCGCGGTCCAAAAACATTTAGCGAGCGCACGTCACATTTTCTCCTCGTAACAAACGACATGACATTTGTACTGACAAACAGAGAGCCTTAAAATAGTGCTGGCTTCAAATGAATCCAGGCCAACCTCTGGTGATTCAGTAAAACAAGGCTACACCGCGGTCCCTCGTGACTAATAGGGACAGCTGCTCGGAAATTTTAAAGGACAATATGGGGAGAAAAGTCTTAATTACTGGACAGAAGTTAGCCAGTAATGAATATTTTATTTTGGGCGCCGTGCGAGCTGTCGGTGAGTTATGCCAGAGCTGCGGGCTGAGCCGTGAATCATTATGTCCAGGTAAATGCCAGGATGATGGCATAATTGGTTGCTGTGGAGAGAAGCGCAACCTCTGTAAAATGTTAGTCAGGTGGAAGCCTTAGTCGTGTAATTCATTACACACAAATATGACTGACTCAGGAATTTATCATCTCTCTCTCTCTCTCTCTCTCTCTCTCTCTCTCTCTCTCTCTCTAACTGATGGAAGGCCCCTAATGTGATTCCAAAATGCAATTAAAAAGTGCATTCCTCCTTCATTTCTTTCTTTTCTTACTAAAATTGCATTTTGGAACTTACTGAGGAAGCTGAACAGTTTCTCTGTAAGTAGAGCGCGTAGCTACCTTATAGGAGTCTTGTTAAGACATTTGGTTTCCGCTTGGTATGGCATTCCATGAGCGGTTCAGGATACATTTCACTGTGTGTTGTACTTGTATGACTATGCATGTGACAAATAAAGAATCTTGAATCTTGAATCTTGAATCATTCTTGGGACTGAGGATAAGATTAAACTCTCCTGATCGTAAATGTGGCTTGGTAAACCAGAAAAGACAAAGCACCAAGCTGCTTTTAACTTGAAAAAAAGTAATTTAAATTATTGGGTCAGTATTACTATCCTTTCAACTTATCACTTGCCATGATTTCTCAGTGAATCATTTAAAAAGTCTAAAAAGCTTATTTAACAAGGCTTCATAGCCAAGCTACTGAGTCCTCTAAATATCCTACTGCTGAGCTGGAGGCCAATTATGGTTCTCCTACATTCATCAGCTGCACTGACTGGGCTCCAGACACAATCATGTAACTTACATATGTGCTATATTTATCTATCTATCTGTCTATCTATCTATCTATCTATCTATCTATCTGTTTGTCTATCTATATAATTATCTATCTTTATATATCTATCTATCTGTCTGTCTGTCTGTCTCTCTATCTTTATATACGTGTGTGTGTGTGTGTGTGTGTGTGTGTGTGTGTGTGTACGCCACTTTCAAAAAGAAACCTTTTTTGTTGTTTTCAGACATATCTCTAAAGGAAAATCACCCCAGAATTAATCTTCAGAATGAATAATGATTTCTGTTTTGACAAAAACATCAGATAGAACCTTATAATTCTACGTCCACAAATGATCAAATTACATATAAACAATCATGTAATGTTAAGCAAATGTATAACAGAACCTCTCTGGGTCAAATTTGTTGGTAAAATCTCATTATTCGAAAAATCCCAGTCTGTTAGCTCTGGGTTGCCTAAACAGTATATTCCTGAGAACAGAAGAGAAAGAATAGAGTGACCTGGTGGGACTGGAGCTCACTCACTAAAACAGACATCATTAAGCAGGGTGGCCTGACTATTTCATGCACTGAAAAATTTATGAATGTGGACGGAGAGGTCATGAGGACACAGCAGCCATTAAAGAGGGTCCAGCTCGTCCTCTAGAGCGGCCCTTCCACCCAGCCGAGCACGCCGCTCGCTCTCCGCCTGTAAACGTCCACCTAACACTGACTTATTAGATTCTCCCTTTGTCTCGGAGGCTTGTTCTGAATGGCCTGCAGACGCTGTGGCTTTTTATCAAAACCTCCGCCGTGATCTTGTGTAGCGATTTTATTGAAGCCTGTGTATTACAGTTCCGATTGAGTGCTAAGGGTGAATAAGTTGTACTGCGAACTGACTGAAGGCAAACATGCTGCGTTTTCCAAAGCAGCGATTATCGAGTCAATTAGAGAACAGAACGTGGCCTGTTTTTCACCAACGTTTGAGGCACTTGAACATGAGAAAATGTAGCATTAAAGTTAATAAGACAGTGAGGAGGCGCCCCTAATGCGAGGAGAGCAGTTCTCACGGTTCAGCAAGTCCATCTCTGTGACATATTTTAGGTCAATTATTTGATGGTTCGAGCCCACATCCATTATTTAAGTGTGTCATCTCTAGACCAGTCGGTTCCTTTTTACTCAAGGCACCAGCAGCAAATGCCGCTGATCTATTAACAATTACCCCCGTCCCGCCACACTAGCAATGGCTATAATTTATCAGCCATTAAAAATGGATCAATATTAAAATTCAGCATTTCACTCTCACACTGGCCTGGGCATCCGAGTGGAATAAAACGCAAAGTGTCTGAAATATTTACATGAGGGAAGTTGATAAGGTTTAACATTACTCTTCATGTGCTCCCTCTCCAGGGAGCTGGCGTCCCAGAGAGACGCAGAACCAGCGGGCTTGGCTTTGGTCTTCTGCTTTCCTGCTTTGTGTTAGCTTAATTCTTTCCAATGCCTCTTCTTAAGGGCGGTGGTGGTGGAGTGTTGGGGGGGGGGCTGGTGTTTACAGTAACCATCCCGTACCTAGTTTGGCTTCGTTAAATTTAAGCAAAATGAAAAGTTTAGCCAGTTTCATTGGGTGTCTAAGATTTTTGCACTACATTGTATATGTAAAGAAGTCATTCTACTATGAAATCAAATGAACCTCTACACAAGTCACTTTAATCCTATTGGAGTAAATGTAGCAGCAGTGATTTTCACAATTTCACCTTAGGCGACATAATTAGACTGCCATAATTAGGCTTTGTATTTGTGTTAGATCTCAAGTATAGAACCGAGGTATAATGTGCTAGTGCGTTATTGTTTAATTGCATTGCGCAAAATAGAAAACGGTCTAAACAAATGCTGTTATTTAGCATTTTATCAAGCCGAACTTTAACGTAGAGCGCTGGATACGACGAGATGCGCCATACAGTTCCACTAACCTGCGAATCCTTTTAAAATGTGTTGATTTGCTGATAATATGACGGCGTACCAAAAAAAAAGAAAAGGTGAGAAAATGTAAGAAGCTCCTTAGTTAACCTGTTAAATAGGTAAAGACAGGCCTCCTCCGCTGTTAAAAACCTCATTAAGGATTCCATCTTCACCTTGCTTACATCTCATTTCGGGATATTTTTCACCACAACAATGTCAGAGAGGAGAGGAAGTCGCAGCCGCGGCGTATGATTTTAATCTCCATCTTCAGGGACTCGGAGCAAGATTTCTATGTTCTTCTGCAATTTACATGTTAAATTCTGTAAGCCCCAGACAGTTGAGCCATTTGCAAAGGAACAGTGGGCGGTGTGGTTTTTTTCCTGGCATTCAATGAATAATTTCATCTCAATTAGAAAATCGGGGCAACACAAATCTGCCCTTTAGCCACAAACTACTGCTTTCCCTCACTGTTTACGTCAAACCTAATCTGATGCCATAACGCGCAACAGAAGACGTGAGTTCCGCAATTAATCGGATTGTGACAGAAAACAAGAAAACATGCCAAATAGGCTTTTAGCTCCTGTTTAAAATCCTCGAGTGACATCATTACGTCTTATTAAGTGGCGCGGTTTGAGTTCATTTTGCGCAAAATGAATATCACTTTTAATTATTGTCATAACCAGGCCGACTCAGTGAGTTGTCTTCGGTTTGCAGTTGAGTTTTTCTTCCGCCAAATAATGAATTTCAGTAGTTTTGGGGGACACAGTAGCAGCCTGACGTGTTTGTGTTTCTAAATGTGCTTTTTTGCAACAAGAGTGTGGATAGCGAACTTTTCTTCATACTGGGGGGGGGGTTAAAAAAAGCTTCTGGGTTAAAAGGGTTAGTTTTAATCTCCGTCTTGTCTTCATCAATAATTCAGCAGGTTCTACAGTAAAATCATCTCTATATTGCTCATTAAGACCAAACCCTGAGAGTGCCTGAAAACACTGAAGGGGTTGAGGGGGGGGGTTCAATAAGGGTGTGTTTCTAGTCCACACTGAGCAGTCATTAAGGAATCTGAGGAACGTGCTGCACCTTTAAAAGCCTGGTTCCTAATGACTTTCGTTCCTCTCGGCTTCTGTGCTTTTTGCACTCTAAGAAAAAAAAATGGACCTTTCAGGGACAAAAGCTGTAACATTAAGGGTCATATTTACTTAGTGAGTATAGTTGTACTATAATCTGTTATGTACCATATTCTGTTATGTTTTTTTTGTTTTGTTTTTTTTTAAGTTGAACTGACTCCATATACCCGGGCTTTTATTTTATTTTTCTATAAAAAGTTATGAAAAGGGGACTAATAAGCTCTTTACCCCTGGGAAAGAAAAGACAATATACTTTTAAAACACATTTTAAAGATACACAGTTGGACCTTAAGGACTTTGCTGTACCTTTTAGGGAACATTTAAGTTGTTTGAAAGCTGTTTTAGCACATGACGGAATAGCTGTTGAAGACAAAAGTTGTGTGCGTGTGTGTGTTTGCACCTGTGAACACCGGTTGTAGCAGGTGGTTCAGGTGTGTGTCGGAGTGTGATTGTTAACACTCTAGGGTGGTGTGGGCCACGAGCAAAGGAAATAGCCACCAGAGGTGAGGAGCTTAGATCTATGCACAGCGTGGATTCCAGTAGATTACAGTTATATTACAGACATTGTGTTCTTCTGAGACTTCGGCCCTCCCAGGAAAACTGTAACTCTTTAATGTCTTTACGAAAAAAAAACATTTTCCTGTTACTCTTCTCTTATCCTTTAAAAACATTCCTTAATGTCACATTCATTGATATGTGGAAACACGGTCTAAGAGAATTTGGTTGTTCACGGTACATCCAACAATAAAGGCAGCATGGAGCTGCTTTTATAGTGATTAAAACATGGTAGCATGCAGAAAGCTCCAATTCCACACCTGCTTGGATTTTAATGATTTAAATGGGGTCTTTTTTGGTGGTAATGGTGGTGGTGAGGGCAAGCTGGGATAACTTACATCAAACATAATAAATATCACATCATCCCACTGATTTCTCTGGTCTCTTTCTTACACAGACAAGCTGAGCAGTGATCAGGTTCTTGATATGGCACTAGTTTGTGTCCATATTCAGTCCACTCACTACTCAGATGACACACTACCTGAAAGATATAATGACTGAGAGATAAATGATTAAAACAGATGATTGTTAAATTCATTTTATAAAGTTTAAAAAGAAATTAGTCAAGTTTGGGACATTCAGAATGGGCCTCTGCGTACACTTTTCCTTTGGGCAACTCAGACTGCTTGTGTTTTAGCAAAACGTTTCCCAAAGTGGCCAATAGTTCAAGCAAAAGGGTTCACGATAATGAAAAAGCAGCATTAACTTGAACAGTGCACAGATTTAGAACATAAATAAAAACATTAATGAAAATACAAATACCACCCTTAAACAAGCACACATGGCTCTTTACTACACTGGAGTTCAATTGTTTGATTATGTATTTATTTATTTATTTATTCTTTCATTCACTTCTTTATTTAACAGTAAAAAAGGAAATAAATCTAGGGGTAATGCAGCCCCCCTTAGCACCACCACTTCCCACATCTCTGCTAGAGGGTACCTTTGCAATACAGCAATGAATGTAGACCCCCATTGAATCAATAATAGTTTTGGATTGTTCATAGATGACTGGCTGTTGTGAAAGCCCACACTTTAGATTTATAATCAAATAGTTTGGTTTATGTTGCTGCATGCTGTGTAGAAAGATCACCACTGTTGATTGCAATATATGGTGGACTTTGTCCTTCAATAGTGTGAACAATGATGGTGGCTTTTGGATGTGTCCAATTTTTCTATAATATATAACTGAATAAATACATAAATAACTGGCTGTCACAGTGGGTGTGTTTGAGACCCTCCCCAAGCAACAAAAACTGAAATCCATTTGATTTCATTAGGCTTTTTTTTTATTTATTTATTTTTTTAATCGATCGAAACCAAATAGCTTGCAGAAGAGTGGTGACTACAACTTGATAAGTGGCAAGCCATTATTTTCCGAACGGTCTCAAATCCCCTTTGAGGCAACAATACTTCATCACATCACGGGCCCCGGCTGAGGGCAGCTGAAAAGCAACACCGGACGCGCGTGATGAGGTCATCGCTAATGTTTTTCAGAGTGCGCGATTATTCACATGGTGGCGGGGATGAGTTGTTTTTAGATGAATAAAATATGATCCAAATTGATGTTTGCACATTCATTCGGCCCCGTGTAAACAGCCGTGGCCATTTCACTTTGATTTGGGATTCAAACATGCGCGCCGATGAGCCTTTAGAAGCTGCGCGTGTTTATAAATGTGCGTGAAATTTGATCATATATGATGTGGACGGATGTGAATTCTACATAAGGCAGACATGTGTGCGCCCACCCCCCCCAAATCCTCACTGATCCATTACCATAGGAACACAGTGCACAGATCCCTCCGGGTCCCCAGAGATCACTCTCATTGCCATACAAGTGATCCCTCATTTCCAAACATCAGCTCGAAGAAACCTGGTAACGACGGTCTCCTCCTCACACCTCACTCTTCGACCCATCTGCATTAAAAAAAAAAATCACAGAAATGCACAGATGAGGCTAGCATAGGCACTAACATACATTTCGCCTTCGCTTTCAGAAAAATGTGCAATTTGGTCAGACGTGGACGAGAAGGGGGAGAGAGAGAGAGAGAGGGGGAAAGAGTGGGAGAGAGGAAAGAAAAAAAAAATTGAACAGAACCTTCCAAGCAATAAATCATTGGATTGCTGGTGACACTCATACAATGCGGATATAGTGTTAACTGCGCGAGAGAGACAGCGCTCTCTGCTCCTCTGGGGTGACCTTGCCTCGCTGCCATAATCTATCATTCTGACATGGGACACAGTGTTTTTGTTTAATATTACACTATTGGCATATACAGTAAACACAATGCAAAGAAAATTTGGACAGGGACATGTGGAAAGACAAGAGGAGGCATGGTTATGTGGAAAACATGCGAAATAACACGTCACCTGATCAGACCTGGGGCTTGTTTACTTTGTTTTACATGTTGTTTTGTCTGGGTGCTCCTTTATGGTTCTTTGTAACCCTTGAAGTCCTTTGTTATATTAGTTATTGAAAAATTCTCAGTAGTTGCTAAATAGCCCTTTAAACTGCAGGCAAATAAGTTAGGTGCTGAAAGGTGCTGTGCCTTGTATGGATGGTTTTCCATTAAATGGGCCTTTAAGGAGCCTTAAGCCTACAGTGTTTTTTTCCACTGACCATCCAAATAGCTGATCAGCCAAGTTTACTTCTTTAGTTTAGCATCTGAGCTACGAGGCTAATGTTGCTGAAAAACAGTAGAAGTCGGTAGTCAACCAAATTGCTTCCGTAAAAATGTATCACCAAAACTTGACACCTTAATAAAGAGCTAGATGCGGTTTGAGCGGGTTAAGAGACGTTTTGGGAGTATATTTATGGAAACAATTTGGATGACTATTGACTTCTAGTGTTTGTTAGACTTTCCAGTGCTAAACTTAAGAAACAAAATCTGGACAATTTGCCGATTGACTACTTTTGGGGTAAAAAAAAAAAAAAAACGGTATAAATTTGATTTTCCTATTAGTTTAATCAGAAGAGTTAAAAAAGATAATATCATTGCCATTTATCTTGATTTTGGGGAAACAAAAATGGTTAATTTACATTGTTAAGTTTCAAAACATGATGTTCACTCCTCTATCCATAATGGCCAAAAATGGGAACTGCACTGCAAAAACTGTCTGTTCTGAATGTATTATTGAATATGTTCATCATATAAATCAATACATTTACATATATCCACTAATTCACCCTGAATCAGTTTACACTGAAGAAGTCTTTACACTGGACTACTTTTTTGAGTGTGACACAACATATGGCATCCAATAAGAGCAGAGGTCATTTACATATGTCAGTCTTAAAGACACAGAACATAACGTTATTGATACATAAAGCCGCAAAAATGTGACAAGTAAAAAAATAAATAAAATGAAAGCAAAATATGCGGGCCCTTTAATGTCCAATAACTGTTATTAATGTATGTTATTCTAACAGAATTTTATTCTAAGTCATTTTGGGCAATTTCTGTGGGTCAGTTTATTATGAAATGTGTGCAAATTGCAAAGGACCATTGGCAAATAGTGTATTAAAAAGTAAATAAAAAAGTCACAAAGTTTTGAAACCGTGATGTGTAATTTATAATTTATGTAGAGTGTGCATATAGGTTCTTAAAGGGTTAATCAGACCAAATTCAATGCCCAATTCCAAGCTTATTTCATAATAAGTGGAACTATAGTGTATGGGCGTGCGTGTGCGTGCGTGTGCGTGTGTGTGTGTGTGCGTCTGTGTTACGGCCCAGTTTTTTGCAGACGAAGCTGATGGGACGTTTGAAATCTCACCAATGCAAAGAAGTTTCCCAAATTGCAGGGGGGGCAGGGGGCGGTCCAAGTCCGGCAATCGAGGCTGACACTCAGCGGCGATAAATAATACATTTCTGTCTGACCATTCATCCTTCTTTCTGTCACACATGCACACACGCAAAATAAATTATTGTTATTCACAAGCTGACAGTCGCACAGGCTCTTCACAGAGCAGGATAAAGGGACGTGATCGGGACGGGCAGAGTGTGAATGGCTTTACCCATAATGCTCTCTTTCTTTTGGCAGTGATAATAGAGTCACTTCTTTTTCTCCCCTCGTCTTGTGTGAAGTAAGCATACGAATTGGTCTGGCTTTCACATTTGTGTCGGACAGGCGCTTCTGTACTGCAGCGTGATTGAAAGCTCAAGGCGATGGGCTTGAAGCTCATCAGCGTTATGAAAAATGGCCGGTCAGGCTTTACCCAACACCTCAATTACACCTCACTTTACACATGTATTGTTCAGCATACACACACATGTATATATACATACATACAGTAGGATTCATTCATCCATTCCAGTTTAGAAGATTTGCACATTTGCACCTGTAAGTCATCCCACCTGATCTATATTGTTGTATTTGTACCTTGTATATGCAGATGGTGTATATATATGGATATGTATATTTTGTCATAACCTTTGTAGCTGTATGTTCTATGCATTTGTTCGGTGTTTGTATTCTGGTTCATTTATATAAGTCCCAAGACTCTTATTCATTAAAGAATGATTCCGTATATCACAAAGTCTCAAATTTCGTCACAGTTTGACTTGATCATGACTCTTTAAGAGTGGATTCAGTGCACTTTGTAACTGTCAGAGAGATTTAATTCAAGTATGATTCAGTTCATTTTGAAATTTCCAATTTCAAAACTTTTGATTCAGTTAAACTTTTGCAGACATTCTTCACACATCTCACACTGCGTTGGGATTTGATTGTTTTGGCGCGATTCAGAGTAATATTTTAAAATGTGACTGGAGCGTCTTACTGCACAGTAGCTGAACATATGAACCAGGCCTTTCTGGGGCTCTTACATTTAAAAATAGCTTTTTAATGGAATTTTGTTTTGGTCAAAACATGAGTGAATACTCATCAGTACATTGTACAATCGGTTATAATTAAGTTATTCCAAACGTGATTCAAGTGAGGCATATTGATACATTTTTAAAGCTTTAATACTTGGTCAATAAAGTGAATCTGATCTGTGTGTGTTTGTGTGTGTGTGTGTGTATGTGTATGTGTGTGAGTGTGGCGGGGGGGTGTATGAGAGCACAGAGAGAATGCTTTAGCTCCCAGCGAGTGTTTCTGTACGCTCCGCAGAGATGCGAGCAGATAAAGACGAGGTTGGCGCCGGAGTGCTGGGGAATACGTTTACGCCTTCCTGCCGCAAACACATCAGAGCTGTTCGCCGAGGTGTGACTCCGCACCCAAAACATTTCCCCTTCATCCAAACGAGAGGAGGCAGCTGCCTGGAGCAGCTCTCGGCCCGTTCACAGCCGCCAGACGCCGCCGGCTCCAGGTGTGATTTTCTCCCATGTAAATGGGGGTCAGGCGCTCGCCTCCGAATCGGCGGCACCCCGTGTCAGCCCCTGTTTTTTGTTTTGGGTGATTATGTAGTACCTGCTGCAAAGTTGCTTATTTCTGTGTGTAAATTGGATGTAGTAGTTTGTGTAGCGCAGCCCCAGGCGCAGTGTGAGATATTGATTGAGTTGGATGCGGGAGGAAGCACAGGAGGATTGGGAGAGAGAGAGAGAGAGAGAGAGAGAGAGAGAGAGGAGGTTGGTGCTGGAGATGTTGGAGGGGGGTATGGGGGGCTGAAGGCAGAAAACAGAGCTCTTATAGGCACTTTTTACTTATAAAAAAAAAAAGGGAGGGGGAATCCACCTGGAGTTACGAAGAAAGTGACTAAACAAACGGAATAACTTCACAGTGACAGTTGATGCTCCATGTCAGAAAGGAGTGTTGCAAGAAAGAAGAAGGGGAGAAAACAAAACCCAAAAAAAAAAAAAAAAAACAACGGCAAAAGAAGGCAAGAATACAGAGAGAGAGAGAGAAAGACGAATGTGTCAGATAGGTCCTTGTTACTTCTACAGTATAATAACTCTCTTTCTCTCTCTCAGGCACACACACTCTCTCAGAATAAAGAATGGAGGCCATATGTCATACTGTGTCATAGCTGCCTCACAGAAGTGAAATGGAGCAGTACAGTAGTCTGGTTAAAAACAGCAATACAGCAATACAACCGTGCTCTGCTTTAAAAGTCATGGATTAAATCATTATAATCATGTGCTATTCAATTATATATACATTGGCAATGGTGTAGGACAGCATGACAATATTAATCGTTATTGTGATAAATCACATCACAGTATGTCTCAGTAGGCATTTCTGAGAATATTGTGATTTTGTCCAAACTACGTTTCATTACAAATGGAATATATTTAGTCCTGTATACCATAGGATAGTACAGTGTCTGAAGCACGGAAGAAAAATAATTTCCAGTTGTAGTTTTTGATAGTATTTTTTTTTTAATGTGATGCTGCCCCTCCTTTTTGTCCCTTTCAACTTATCAGAACTTGTCAGGAAGTATCTTGCCTTATCATGCATCGTGAATTTTCTCTGAAAAAATACTTTTTTTTGTCATGTCACACTTCCACTAAATGGCAGCATTGGTATTATTACCTTATTGCAATATCTCGACTAACTTTTACTTAATGGATCAAATATCAGCCAGATGGGACTGATCCATGTTCAACACTGTTTCGGTCGTGCTCTTCATAAAAGAATTTTTTTTTTTTAAACTTTCTAGAACAGTGTAATTGAACATTTTGCAAAGGATTTTTATACTATTATTTCTGCTATGAACTGCTATCAGCAGATTTTTGGTCTAAATGCACAATGTCAGTCATCCAGATTATTATTATTTTTTGTCTTATTACTGTTGCAATTAAATGACATTAAACTTTAAACATCCTGGGAAGTGCACTGACTCCGTATTTTAGTTCTGCTGCTACACCTGTACCAAAATACAGGATAATTATGCAAGACATGTTCTTAATAGTCAGTTGCCTTTTACTTTCAATGGAGCAACTTGTTGGACTCATTCATTCAAAAAGAGTCCAGTGACAAATTTGACTGTAAAGAAGTCCAAACAGTTCAAACTGAATGATCTTTGAATTGCATTCTGTTGTATGTTTGGGCTGCTGTGAATTATGAATTCCTTAAAGTACATATCATTGAAAATCCACTCTTCTTACTTTTTTTATTTAAGAGTTTTATGCATGATTTCAAAACATACTGTTCACTGTCTACTCTGTACGGTCCATATATTGAAATTAATCTGCATAAACAACCTGTGTTGAATTCACTTGTTTTGTGATGTCATGAAAACCAACTCATTTCCATATATCTGTCTATTTAGCCATCAGTTTGGTTCAGTTTTAGCATTAATATTGAAGTTATAAGGTGTGTTTCAGTCTGGACAGGTTTTTGAATAAATAACAACACAGGACAGGCAGTCAGAGTTCATTTGGAGATATTTAGCCTGCATTAATAGTGAGGTTGTAAGGAATGAAGATATAAGACAGGGCAGCCAGTCAGAGCAGAGCTCATTTGCATATATCAATCTTAAAGACACAGTGACAAAAACAGCCTGTTTAATTCTGTGGTATAAAGAAAATGATTGGAAAGTGCTCATGTTTAGGAATTATGTGTATGAAACCACAAAGTGGACCTCTAGGGAAAAAAAAAAATGTAAAAATGAATGATGTGGGCCTCATATTCATTGTTTAAACTCCATATAAGACTTTGAATGGTTCGAGCCAGTTGAGTAGAGACTGCTTCTCCATAGAAAAGTCTGAATCCAGAAAACTGCAGTTCCAACAGTAGAGGTCGTTCCCCATGGCAGGGGGGCGGGGGGAGAGTTACTCTAGTAGGCTTCAGTCTCCAGTTTTAACTAGAACTTGTTGACTTGGTGAACTATGGCATGATGAAATATGGATGAAATTGATTTGATTGACATTTAAAATGGCTTTGTAAAAACCAAAAAAAGAAACTTTTTATGTGTGTGTTTTTTTTTTTTTCCCACAGTATTCTCTCCGTCTCTGTCGAAGTTTGGGAGCTGACTTTGTCAGGAGAGGTAAAGGTAGAGAGAAAGGGATGAGACTGAAAACAGACGAGGCTCTCCGGAGAGAAGGTATTACTGTACTCCACCTTCATGGTGTCCTTACTTAATACCGCAGGTTTGCCTCTTAAAGCCGCCACTACAAACGGACGCAGCTCACTTCACAGCCATATCATAATTGTGAGAATTCAAACACATTTATGTAGAGGAACATCAATGGAGGAGCTCAGGCATATAGCTCCTGCCTTGACTTTCTTTTTTTTTTTTATTTTATATTTTTTTCTTCTACCCTCCAAAAAAAAAAAAAAATGGAGGAGGCTATTGATCAGGTGTGCTCCGACGGCGTATCCACCTGGGGCGGTGTGTGAGGGGGGATGAGCCGAGACTGACTTACTACCGTCTCCTTTTCCCAGCGTGGGAGACGAGCGCCGACATTTGTGTCCAAATGATTAAGGTTAAAAAGTGCAGTGGTCGCGGGGCCCTTTAGGACTTTTATGATGAATTTCAAGGATTCTGGAATTGATTTGCCTTCAGTAACCTCATACTTGATTATGTATATATTTTTTATTTCATAAAACATTTTCCTTTTTTTTTTTTTTTTTACTTTACTTTTAACTACTTTGTAGCTTGTTTGTTTGTTTGTTTATTTATTTATTATTTAACCTCAAGAGGTTTTTTCAACCATCTTCAGACTTGTCTCGTTCTTGACAGTTTTCCCTCAGTCTCAGCCACCGGTCTTGCCAAATTTAGGCCGCTTTTGAAAAAGACATTTATTCGTGATTTGTAACTTTTATTTATTGACTTTTATTAGTTAATGACTTTTGTGTATATGCACTGACTCAAAGTTGCGTTTGATTCAGCCAGTTGTCGTTGGCGTTTGTTGAGTTGATTTTAAAAGGGCACTAATTGCCAAAGAAACCGAGGCAAGATCATCTTCTACAAAACTGACTAAAATATTTGAAAAAATATTTTATTATGATTAGAAACTGGTGGAAAGTTATTGTTGCATGTAAATAACACCATGTTTGCCATGCATTGTTGAATGTTCATCATTTATTCACATTCAACCAAAGTTTTATCACAGATTTTATAGTTTTGTATGCCTAGAAGTATGGATTATGCTTTGCCAGTTTTTTTTTTTCTTTTCTTTCCCCCAGTAAATCAGATGAGATGAGTAGGCTGCTGAATAACCAAGGCTAAAATTACATCCGACTTGGAAAAAGGGAAGGAAAAATGATGAATTATGAAGATGCAGTTTAACATTTTGCACTTTGTAATATTAATCTTAACACTGTCAGACAAATTATGCACACTCTAAATGTAGATACTGGAGCTTTATTTGGTTAAAATGATCATCTCAAAATTTCTGATGGTCTTTCCTTGCCTTTCTAGTGTTAAGACTCTATGTTGACTTGAATAGTTACAACCTTGGACTTGGTTTGGACTCGGTTTGGGCTCAACAATGGTGTTCTTGACTTCAGCCCTAACAGATATACAATGATATGGAGGCCAAAGGGATGCAAATTTTTATTTTTTTTTAAACTAAAGCTGCTATACCTTATTAAAGTATCTGTGCCTCCCTAAATATGCCAGCATTTATAAGTACCTTAATGCCTCAGGCCTGCAGTGCACTTATATTAACCTGTCTGAACTTTCTGTAACACACAGGCACAGACCTTTAACTGTCCTGTGGCACGCTGCGACAGTGCATGCTTAAGTAAAGACCTGAGATCAAGTATTCCATGTTAAGCAAGGCTGAACTTGCTGCTTCTTTCAGTTATTCCACAGCTGACATTTGCCTACCCTTTATCGAGGGATCTTTAATCAGAGCTGATACAAGAGTAACTGGGAAGAGATTGGTATGATTTAATATCTCCTTCGGCTCGAAATGTGAATGGGAAGCATTAGTCATCGTCTGTAATAGACGTGTAAAGGGTATCAGGGTTACTTTCTGTTGGTGTCAGACAAACACGCATTGGCCTTTATGTTACATATTTCACACCTTTCTAATAATGGGAATAGATTAGCTGAAGACGTATAGCTCAGCGAAGCAGTGCCGCCTGTAACAAATCGATTTTGCTGTAATATTTTGCACAGCTTAGCCTCCGCAGGCTATTTGTGTGTATGTATATAATCTAGTCTTTACTATTACGTTTACATTTACATTTACGGCATTTAGCAGACGCTCTTATCCAGAGCGACGTACATCAGTGCTCAAGTAGTCCACGTCTGTTCTTCAGACCGGAAAAGCTATACTTAAAATCAGCATCTGCTATTCAACCAAGTTACTGCCAGCTAAGTTACACACCTTAACAACTCCTGTCAAAGAAAAGTCAGAGGTTAAAGTTTACTAATATGAATGACTTCAATAATATGAAATGATGTTCTTAAACTACATTTGATGTCCCTACACATGATTTTTTTTTAACTAGCCAGGGAAGAGTAGTAGGAGCGTAATGATACAGTCAGTGGACCGTTTGGGGCTCACGGTTCGAAACGCTTACACAATATTTAAGAAAATAAGATTTTAAAGTTCTTATCGATTTGTTTTTGTACTATTACTTTTTTTTTTTTTGGCAGTATTTTTTCCTTATTCTACAGACTCTAGGAGTGTAAGGATGCACTCAGTCCATTATGCAATTCAATGTTCACACAATATTCGGAGTGAAATTTGAATGAAGAAGAATGATGACTGTGGGGCGTGTTGATGTATGACATGTACATGCTGGACTGGGTTCTTGATTGTCATTGGTTGAACACTATAGACTATGCCACTATATCAAATACCATAATTAATACTGATTATTTCCCATAATGCATGATCACACGTCCACAATGCATTTTGTCCTTTTTTTTTTGCGTTGCAATGGTATGATATGCCGATGCATTTTATGCTCTTAAGGAGTAGAGGATTTCATTAAGCAGTCCAAACATTTGATTAATATTTGCTCTTTCACAAAATCATCCTAAATATAGCAAGTAGGGTTGCACTGATGTAAACTGTATATTCCATCCTAAATAATGCTAATTATTGATTTATTGATACTTAAAGATCATATAGTCGTAACACAGTGAAATTACATGATGTAGAACCCACTTTTATCCAGATTCACTCCCTATGCTACATAACATTTTTGTGCAAGGACTATTATTAGTATAGTTTTGGCATTTCTACTTGGCAAATCAAAGTCTGGTTTCTTGTTTGTGGGGCCGGTAATGTTAACCACTATGCTATCCAGTTAATTGACCCCTCACTAAGCCACATCAACTTTGGTTATTTCAATAGGACTTCAAGCCCAGAATAGCAAATATGATGTTTGCAGTGGTAAGAGTAGATGATTTATGGCCGATTTAGCTCATGAAAGTCTTAACATTTGGAGCAAAAGAGAAGAAAAATGTCTCCAGGATACATTTCAGTTCTGCATGCATAACACCATGATCTCCTGGCAGCCAAATAGTGTTAAGACCAAACCCTACAGATTTCATTTAAATAAAATACATTTATGCAAAACTACTATCAAAAGCATGAAGGATTGTTCACAGGTTGAGTATTTGTTAATTCTGCCCTAAAAAAAAATTCTGCCCATTTTTGACCAAAAATGTAAAATCAGAGATGTCCCTGAGATGGTTTAACTCATTTTTGAGTGGTAAAATTTATGCTCTCATAGATTCAGTGTTAAAAACTGATTTTAAAAAGTCATTCTCAATCATGGAATCACTCAGCGACACCAGCTTGTTAGTAAACCGCTATGGTGGCGGATATAATACATCAGTTTTTTTCTACCTTTTACTTAATGCTAGATTAATGTATTTTAACTAGGTGATCCAAAATCAAACAGGTTAACCATAACAAACTTTGTTTGCCAGCCAGACTAGATGGTTAGATGTGCATTTCTTGGTGTGCATTTAATTTCATTTCAAAGTGCCTTTGGTTCAGAAATGGAGAACATTTATGTCCGCCCCAACCCCCCCCCCCACACACACACACACACACCTCTTGAGATACTGGGTAACACAAAGGACCACTTGACAACATATCATTGCACTGTTTTGAAAGCTTGTCAACCCTGGCTACAGCTACTTAGGATTTTAGGAAGGGGTTAAACAAAGAGTCATTTGCATTAAAAGCAATTGGAATGCCTTCTAGTGACTGTGCGTCAGTACACGCACAAATTAAAATAAGGTGCTACATTATCACTTGTAATTATCAGCTAGAATGGAATAATTAAATTTCCCCATTTATCAGCAAATTTTATGCGGGCCGCTGATAAACCAAGCACCTCTAGTAATAAGTCTGGTATATGTATTCAGCAGTCCAGGACACAGTGTGATTACTTTCCCATTATGGTTTGTGCACCACTCACCATGACAATAACACTCGTTAACAGTTCCTTTCGAAGGTTACCTGTGCTCTGTTCTCATATTCACGAGGCAGATTGCTCGCACACAAATGCCGCGTCTCTGCAACAGCCACGCGTTTCATGTGCCGCGCTCCTTTATTGTGTTTGATTTGTACTGTGTTTTATTGCTGTCCATCCCAGAGGTTTTATCCACTGCGAGGATACGGAGGCTGCCGTCCTCTGGTCACTTATTATTTTTCACACTTGACTGAATTTACAAGAAATAAAGGGGTTAAGTTACCAGCCGTATTATGGCCTAATACCATTTATCACCCCACGGGCCTGACACGAGCCGGACATGTTTATTGTGGCCCTGGCATGGCTCAGTTTGTCCATGATAATAAATAACTGCATGTATTTCATGGCACCGATCCAAAGGCTCAGAGCGTGACACGTTTGGAGAAGCAGGACACTGTGTGTAAAGCCGCTGTCACTGAATGTATGAGTCTTTACAGTCTGAGACAAATAGGAGCCTGGTTAGTAAAAGTTGAAGTGAAGTGCATGCCAGCTTCCTCCAGGGATCAAGTGGAAAAACAAGTCAGGTCACTTTGAGTGGAGGCGATATTTTAACATTTCCGTTCTTGCATTCCGATTGCAAAGTGTGTGCCTAATATAAGCCAAATACTGTTTAATAGTTGGTTTTAAATGTGCATGATAAGTCAGTGCTTGCAAATAATTGCTTAAAAAATATCAATATTGGCCAGATGTTTAAGTTTGGCTGATATTTCAAACTGGTACATGATGGAGCTGAACTACTGTGGTCCAATATATCCAGCGGCCCAGTAATAACATGCATGTGTTTCTATGTGTTTATGTCGAGGCTAACTTTGTTCTTGGAATGGTTTGGTAGTTTTTGGTAAGATTTGGTAGTTGTAATTGTAGTAATACACTGTGTTTACAGACTATACATCACTTCTTGTTAAAGTAATAATAAGGCTAAAACATACTTGTGTAGAAGTTACTGTTACTATAGTATAGTACTATACTATAGTATATTTAGTATATAGTATATATAGTATAATATATTTTTAAGTTATGAAAATGATAGATTATGTAATTGGCTTTTTTCTTTCATTCTGTTCTTTTTAGACCTTTGAAGTAATCACTATGTCACTCTTTTAAAGACCTTTTCATGTTTAGCATCCATGTCCAAAATGTTCTGAAGCCTTATGCATTAGGCCGTTTCAGTATATGCACTATGCATTGAAAGAACATGTGTTATTTTATAAATGTGATTACTTTTGTGCAGCAGAAGACAAAACATTTTCGGACAAACAAATTACCCAGTGAAACGTATCAGTCTAGTATAGGCTATGGAACTTCACTGTTTCTGAACTAGCAAGTTGCACCAAAGTATAGCAGATGGTCCATAATTATTATGTAAGTTTGATATAATGCTGCACTGGGCTCATTAGACTATCTATGCTGTCATAGCAAACAGCAAGCAACAAGCAGGCCTGCCTATCTGTCTAACATGCACCATACTGTAATGAGGATTAAGTTGAAAAAAAAAAACATTTATACTGAGTTCTGGCTCATTCATGAATTGCATGGTGATCAAAAAGGCTGGAGATGCTACTGCAACTATAGCAACCCCCTTCAGTCATTGACTGTTGCTAAGATGTTGCACAGTGAGTAGACAGGTAATAAAAGAGAGTCTGAAGGCAAATACCGAGCTTGTTCAGATCCTTGTCAGATTGTGGCCTACATGGAACAAAAATACAAATAACACTGTTAAGCAATGACATCGATATGATGACCAATTATGGGTATCCAGGTTTGTTTTGGTTCCCAGCGTTTCTGCTTTCTGTTTTCAAAGCAGTTTTAAGCCCTGGTCATCTTTAAGTCAATTGCAGTAAGAAAGGGTTGCTGAGAGCCCTTGCTAATGACGTTTAATTTGGAAGTGCTCTCGAAATCTGTTTTAGATTCAGCTTCACGTACTGTACACTGTGAGGTACCACAGAGCCAATGAACACACACTTCAGATTTCACTGATGTGGCAGTGATCCATCTATGTAATTCAAAAAGTATTTTTCAGACCCCCCCCCCCCCCCCAAAAGGGGCCGAGAGGTTGGGGTGTTTGAGTTGGTGGCGAAGTCGCGAGGATGAAATATGGGACTGCTGATGTTTTCCTTTGGAACCTGTTTTGGAAAAGATTGCCCAAGTCGGGGTGCTTCTCTTTAAAGACAGCATTAAAATGTCACTTCATGAGAAATTTACACTGCTGGAGTTAGCTATGCTCGATTAAAGAATATTTAAGGCTATTTGGAGCCGCGCTCTTACATCATGCCAGTAAAGGCACACTTCAGTGAGAAATGAATTAAAGACGCAGAGGAGTGTGTTTGGAGCCAAATTATAACGAGGCCCAGTCATTGGACGGAGGAGCAGGGTGATGGATGAATATGTATGTTACTTACACTGCTTTTTGCTGTGGGACCTCACGCCGTGTGTACAGAGTGGATTTTAATAGGCAGCTGATGGAGTTCCCATGTTCATCTGTCAACTTCAATGCACAACGCGCCGGATCTGGACTGTAGTCATGGCTGTCTAGAAAGTAGGTTCAGCACAGACCTTCCTTACAGGAGGAACTGAACAGGACTGCTGAATTACAGGAGTAATGAAACACTGAGGATATGATTCGGTTCGATTTTGATTCCAGGTGTCAAATTGTCAATTATACAAAGTATGATTTTATTCTAACTATTATAACTGTTTTTGATTTCCAGAGGTTTGCATTATGAGAGATACACTATATACTTGCTATATACAATGCTTCAGCAGACCAAGACATTTTGAACAACGCCATGCTTCCAACTTTGTGGACACAGTTTGGGGAAGAACCTCTTCTATTCCAGCATGACTGTGCCCCAGTGCACAAAGCAAGCTCCATAAAGACATGGCTGGATGAGTTCAGTGTGGAAGAACTTGACTGGCCCGCACAGAGCCCTGACCTCAACCCCATCCAACACCTCTGGAACGAAGATTGGGAGCCTGACCTCATAAATGCTCTACAGAATGAATGGGTACAAATTCCCATTCACAGAAACTCCAAAATCTTGTGGAAAGCCTTCCAAAAAGAGTGGAAGCTGTTATACCTGCACTGTGGGGTATATACCTTCTAATATTAAAATCTATGGATTTGTCATTAAAGGCCCTGTTAGTGAAATGGTCAGGCGTCCCAATACTTTTGTCCATATAATGTGTGTGTATATATATATATATATGTGTGTGTGTGTGTGTGTGTGTGTGTGTATGTATGTATGTATATATATATATATATATCAGTGTATAATGTAGAAACATCTACTGTGTTAATTTATTTTCCCCAAACTAACTCTGCTATGCTCTTGCTAACTTTCCTGTGCTTTTGTACCTTGGCTTACTGGTTTTAATACTTGTAGCAGTTGTGAAGTTGTGAACATTTGTAACAGACATCCAAGCAGAACATTCTCAGTCCTAACAATATTACTGGGTTCTGGCCTGTCAGCAGTTTGCAAGGTGGTTGTGAAACAAAGCTGTGTTCCTGCGTACAGTCATGGTTTCATTGCGTTCAGTAAACACATTACTTTATCCTGTCTGTTGGTGAATCTTTGGGGAAAACACGGAGCCCAAATTCCAG
Source organism: Brycinus macrolepidotus (assembly GCA_037974445.1). Lineage (NCBI taxonomy): Eukaryota > Metazoa > Chordata > Actinopteri > Characiformes > Alestidae > Brycinus > Brycinus macrolepidotus. The sequence continues at coordinate 43,443,635 of JBBPCZ010000115.1, read as the reverse complement.
CGGTGACGTTTTGGGAATCAGTTCTAAATCTTTTCAGAAAGAATCACAATGCGAAGAATCACTTCTTTTCACACCCCAATAAAACAGACATTTGTTGGTGTTTCAAACTACAGAATATTGATCAACAAGTAAATATATAGAACCGTGAAGAAAAATATTCCAGAAATCCCAAGGCTCATTGTTTACATGGTGCAATGCAACGATGTAATCAACCGTTTCATCTAACTCTGACAAAACATGGAGGTTGCGCAAATTTGCAGCAAAATTGCCTCATTACTATGTTTTGCCAATATTGAAGTTACGTTTCGTCGACTGTTCATTAAATAAAGTGTAAATGATCAACAATCCAGTCCCTGTTTTTCCTTGGGGCTCTGCTGTATCCTAATGATGTTGTTTTAATGGTTGATCCTATTCTCCTTCTATCCTCTTAGGAATTTCCCTAATTTAAGACCCTTCTTTGGGGTTATTAATATTTCATGGCTTTCACAGATTCCAGGTGAATTACAGATTTTTTTTTTTCCTCTTTTTCCCATAAACATGGTGCCGTGCCATAGGCGGAATAAAATAAAATCTGTTTCGTTCTACACATAAGGCGGATAAGTTTGCATGGCTAACAGTAATACATCAACAGGGGTGGTTTATGTGTCCCGCAGCCCGGCGGGAATTCCCTAATAAAGAGGACAGCGGGACTGTAATCAGTTTGAGGCTCTTAATGCAGCACTTGATTCTTCGTACATGTGGATTCATTTATTGTGTGTCTGATACAGAGGATGGATTAATTATGAGATGTGAGAATTTAAAGGGCAGGGTTATTCCAAGAATTGAAAATGTAACAAAAAGCGAAGGAAGGTGGCTCAGTCTTGAAGAGTCCTGAATATCATCAGCATTAACGTTCAGATGTCAGAAGAATTATCACTAGCGATAACACCGTGTAACATTATTGTTTCTCTCTCGTGGGCTTGTAGAGGAATTCTGATGAAAGCGTGAAAACTGATCTTTCAGTATCACATATAATATCACATAATAATCAATACTTCTGTGTTTGTTGTCGAAGGAGACATTTTATGATGACTTGAATTTGATGGAAAAGAAGTTGAGTGTAGTCTTGTTTTGTGGAAACATAATCTTTTACTTTTTTGCAGTTTTTGTACTTGATATTGAATTTAAAAAAAAAAAAACTAATTGCAGTTTAGACTCAAACCTGATGTTGCAGAATGTAAACTAAATGGTAAATGATAATTATACATTTAATTACATAAGTATTAATTAGTAATTACATACATAAAAATAACAGCAATGACCCTTAGGACTTATACATTACTTTATCTTTTATGATGACTTAAATGTGATGAAAAAGAAGTTATTGCATGTAGTCTTGTTTTGTGGAAAGAAACAGTATCTTTTACTTTTTTGCAATGTTTTTGTAGTTGATATTGAAAAAAAATAATAATTGCAGTTTAGACTCAAACTTGATGTTGCATAATGTAAACTGAATGGTAATGAGTATTACACAGTTAATTACATAAGTATTAATTAGTAATTATATATACTTCAAAATAACAGTAATAACCATTTGGGCTTAAACCTTATAAATATTAAACCGTCTTTGCTTGCTTGCTTGTCTGTTTTTTTTTGTTGTTTTTGTTAGTTTCTTGTTAGTTTCTGTATTAAATGTTTGTACTGGGCCTTGTTCATGTCTGCTCTAGTAGCCCAGTAGCTGAGTGACTACAGTATAGATTCTAGTATTGTTGTATTCCTGTGTTGCGGGGCTTGTTTTGCATTCAGCAGGTGTGGCTGTACTCTCTCCATCGCCACCTCTCTCTTCTCTCATACAGAGAGATCAGTGTGAGTGCCATGGGCGTCCCCATCAGCGAAACAGCGCTGCGTGGCTACACTCGTCTCTGCTCTTCACAAGACCGACAGACGTCCGACTGATTCCATATCACAGCCTTATTATAGTGAGGGGAGGGGTCTGTGGGACTGCTTAATTGGTTTAATCTCTATCCTCCTGGCCCAGTGATGCCTGACTGACCAGAGGGCCACCCCGAATTTCTGTAACTGTCTGAATCGTCTGTGGTCTCATACTAATCCTCAGTTGACGGTGTATTCCAAAAGGTCTTATTGAGTACTTTTTGTCTACGGCCCATTTTTCTACAAAGGCAAAAAAGTCATCTGCTCATAGTTATAGTCACTTTTCTGTTGATACACTTTTCTGTTGCTTTTGATACACTTTTCTGTTGCTTTAAAGTCACTTAGTAGTGTATCAGTGAGCAAAGACACTAGTTAAAAGTGCTGCTTGGTGTCTTATCACAGATTTATTTCCATCCACTCATGCCCTCTTTAAAAAAAAACACATTTTTGCAGGAGGTCTCTGAGAAGTTGTGCTTCTTTGAAGCACTTGATCCTCACTAACTGGCTGTAGGATGTCATGGCGAGCAAACCACCATCTACAGTCTCAGGATGTTCAGGTGAAGTTTGGGAGTCGTCCCACTTAAAATACCACCTTAAAGCCATTCAGTGATTGCTTGATGCCCAGCTTTGACTCACATGGCACGTAGTTGATGTTAGAGTTATGGACCTCATGGCCTACCAATGACCTGCTTCACTGCATCTTGGTTCAGATACATTTCCAATCATCTTCTCAGCCTTTCCTCCGAACACCGAAGTCTCACAAAACTGCTTTCCATGCATCAGACTGTAGTGTGGACCACACAGCAAAAAAAGCAGCACATTATCAAATAGCTGACAGTGCCAAAATATTAGGACTAAAACACAACATCAAATCTGCTTACAGATGCAAAGTTGAGCGGTGTTAGGGTGGAAATTTAAATGTTGGTGGCAAAATACAGTCGTATGCATAAGTTTGAATTCTCCCAGTCAAATTGCTGTAAGGAAATTACTACTTAGTGAAAATAAGCATCCGAGTTTAGTATCTTGGGGGGGGGGGGGGGACCGAAAACAAACCCTAAAAGGCCATACCTTTTGGATCGAATGTTTTATTCTTCTTCTTATTCTTTTTATTATTACAATGTTAAATTCGTCAAATAAACAGTAATTAAAAAGTGCAGAAGTGTGTTCCCTGTCAAGGACATGGACTTATTTCCACTTATTTCAATCAATATGACCATGGGGTGCCCACACTTTTGCACAATTCATATTAAAAAAGAAATATATAATGGACTGCAGGAAGAGACCAGATGTAGCGTTTAGGCAAACAGGTAAGACTCAAGAAAGCTCAACAGCGTGCACTGTAACTCACTGAGACTATTGTAACTGATAGGAAAAGTCAGAACTAATATGAATGAACTTTTACCGTCACTACTGGGAATGTCTTGATATAAGTATCTGCTGCAGCAACACATCAGAGCAGACAGAAGTTGGAGAGAGAACTGTGAACTTGGTTCAAAAGGACTTTGGCTCTGATATTCTAAAAATTGACAGTTCTACAAGACCTACTATCATAAAAAAAGCCCACGATATTAGTGATGTTACCTAACCTGTCTTGATCCGAAACATTAAACAATATGTTGAATCAGCCAAGCTGTTATCACTTCGCCAGGCCTTTAAAGTCAAACTTATGGAACCTACATAAGTCTCCTTAATAATATCATTATGTACTACTACATTACATACTATATACATTTTTTAGGCAAATCTTATTAAGGGTGCACAATATGTCAGCAACCCATATTTTATTTTCCACTTAATGCTGTTATCATCAGTCTGCTATTGGAATTACAGCTGGTAATTACGACCGATAATTTAGAACCTTAGTTTTTCCTGGCGCTCATACAGTTGCTAATGAATGTGCATTTCAGTGTTTGTTTCACAAATTAATCATATACTGAAGTTTATAGTATAGTGAAGTGTTTCTCAACCTTAATCATAGAGGTATTGCATTCTGAAGTATTTTCCTTGCATAAACACCTGATTCAGCTAATCAGGTAGTTAACTAGCCTTTCTTGGGCTGAAGTGAGTGTGTAAGTGCATATCAGATTCCAAAGAAGGGAATCAATGGCGTAGTGGATAACACCACATCCCCGTACACTGAAGTTCTGTTCCCATCCGGGCAGGGATGAGTTCTTGGGCAAGACTCCTAATGCTTTATTCACCTGCCATTGTAAGTCACTATATATCATCTGATATACACTACATGGACAAAAGTATTGGGACTTCTTAATTATTGAATTCAGGTGGCCCCTTACTCCCAGTAAAGGGTAATCTTAATGCTTCAGTGTACCCAGACGTTTTGAACAAAGCCATGCTTCCAACTTTGTGGACACAGTCGGGGGAAGGTCATTTTCTATTCCAGCATGACTGTGCCTTAGTGCACAAAGCAAGGTCCACATTGGTATAATGGTCATGCGTCCCAATACTTTTGTCTATATAGTGTATGTGTGGAGATTCACAGTAGCACTGATATCTGATTTGACTTTTATGGCTATGCAAAATGAATCAGTGATAGTCTTATGCTTACTACATTTTTTTTTTTTTTTTTTGGGGGGGGAAGTGAGAGGGTTGTAACACTCTTTGCCCTATTCTCCATAACTCTGTGGTTCTTTGTGTTTTACTTTCCAAAATGTGATATATTGACGTAAGACAAAAACGGTCAGCAGTGGCGCTATGAGGTTTTGATCTGAGGATATCCTGGCTTGTATCAGCTGTCTGTATAATGTCTATAGAGTATAATCTCTGTATATTGTCTGCATTGCTGCTTGTTAACTGGATGGCCACTGCAAATAGGTAAGAATTCCATTAAACCCATGTGTGCACTGATCACACATTGCAAACAAGCCTTAAAGCCGTTTTCCAGCCTGCAGGCTCTTCTCAGACAAAGAGCAGCAGCAGCAGCAGCAGGCGTGAGTTCCTCTGCATAGTCTCCTCTGCATAAGCATTCCAGTCAGCGCGCTGATGAACCAATCTAATTAGAAATAAAAGACAATGCTCACGTCTGAAGGGCTGCTGGAGATAAAGCCAGCAATGTATGCCAGCGGCGGCTCAGAGGCAGCAGGCTAATGAGCTCGGAGTCTGTGCTGTGCCGGGGTGGAGTAGAGTTCTGAGGGGTGGGGAGGATAGAGGGCCTCTCAACACTGAGGGGCAAGAAGGAGAGGGGCAGTTTGGAGAGGTGGGGGGTCAGGGGTGGTAATAGAATCTTGCCCCGTGCGAGTCCCCCCGTGAGCAGAGCAGGACAGCAGGGAAGTGGGTTTCCTCCCACAGGTCAGTGCTGGGAACCAGCAAGTTATGCATTTATTACTGTCATTATAACTGCTGCAGCTCTCTCTCTCTCTCTCTCTCTCTCTTTCTCACACACACACACACACACACACACGTGTACACTAACCAAGGTCACTCACAAATAAAACACTGTTCACCTCTCCACTCTTAGTGTCCGTCTTTTAAAGTGTGTGCACATGTTAGTATGTGTCAGTTAATCTATCTATCTGTCTATCTGTCTATCTATCTATATCTGTCTTATCTCTCTACTTACTGACTTACTTAACCCTTAGAACATGAGTATGGTGACAATGGTAAATTTCCATCATACGGCAAAACAGCTCCTCATATGGAAGTTTTCCCGGTTTGTGTTGGTGCTCGAGGTGTCAGACATCATACTGAGCTTTGTTTGTTGTTCCTATGTCACGCAGAACCAAAGTTATTGTAATTTAAAAAACGTGTAATAATAATAACCGCTACTGGGATTTTAAAAATGGTGTCGCATACAAATGCCCATTAAGAACAAAAATGCCCAAATTTCTTTTATTTTAGGTCGTAGAAACAAACAGAAATAAACACAAGATCATTGAACCCGGGAGAACTTTCAGGATAGTCTCCGCCCACAAGTGGGTGTGGAAAATCAGCAGAGGGAGGGGCTGCGGAGAGCGGCCGAGTGGCAGCGCGTCAAGAGAAAGAGCAGCAAATGGTGAGCGTGTATGAGAGCAAACTGTTTCACACTGTTTAGATTCATTGATATCAGATTTTACTAACACACTCTGAGTTCCAAGGGTTAATGAATTTGAAAAACTAATACAAACATTCAGAGACCAAATCTCATCCTAGGCACTTTTTGCGATGGCTTTTTATTTTTTGGTATATTTGATATGTATATGATTAGTCATTAAAAATAGCGATATGCCTGAAAATGCCCATATCTACTGTTAGGACAGTAATCAAGAAGTGACTGGAGTTGGAGTGAACTTCTTTGGTACAGGGTGCATGTTTATTTTATTCCCACGCCCACTGAAGAGTATGGCTAAAATTTCTCCAAGGCCCTGGGAACCTTGTTAGGATACATGACTTCATGGATTGCATGAATTATCTGGAGATTTCAAATCAGAATCTGAAAGTCTCTGCCAAAAAAAGCTAAAATTGGGAAATGGTTGGATCTTCTAGCAGCACAGTGATTGAAAACATATGTCTGAATCCACACAAAAATGGGTCACTGACCACAGAATCAAGCTTTGACATGGCCATCATGGGCCCCTGACCTAAACCCCATCGAAAACCTGCAGTCTGAGCCTGAGGAGAAACCAAAAAGAGTGGACCCAAGACCCTGGAGGATCTGGAGAGATTCAGTATTGGGCAGTGGTCTTAGAAATTATCAAGCCTTGTAGGAGAGAAGTAGCTGATGTTACATTGACAAATGGAAGTGACACAGCATATTAAATGGTGAGGTGGCAATAATCAAGACACAAGCTCTGTTAAAGATAATATTTCTTGGTTTTTGGTTAGCATGGTTTTTGTTTACTGAGGCCAAATTTACGTCAATGAATATGACCTTCCTCATATTTTGATCGAGCAAATTGTAATTCATTTTCATCATCATTTTGCCCAACAAGGGTGCCGATAATGAAACTACTTGCATTTGATTATATATATATATATATATATATACTGTATATATGTATGTACTGTGAATATATATATACTAAATACACACAGTACAGAACCAAACCATTATATTATAACCACTCACAGGTGAAGTGAATAACACTGATTGTCTCTTTACAGTGGCACCTGTTAAGGGGTGGGATATTTGGCAGCAAGTGAGCAGCCAGTTCTTGAAGTTGATGTGTTGGAAGCAGGAAAAGCAGGCAAGCATAAGGATCTGAGTGACTTTGAAAAGGGCCAAACCGTGATGGCTAAACAACTGGGATAGAACATCTCCAAAACAGCAGGACTTGTGTGGTGTCCCCAGTATGCAGTGGTTGGTACCTACCAAAAGTGGTCAAAGGAAGGGTGACCGTTGAACTAGCGACAGGGTCATGGGCTCCCAAGGCTCAGTGTGTGGACTGAAATTGAGCCTGTCTGGTCAGATCTCGCAGAAGAGCTACTTTAGAACACATTGGTGAAAAAGTTAATGTTGTTAATGAGAGAAAGGTGCATCACAGTTTGCTGCATTTATGGCTGTGTTGCCATAGACCATTCAGAGTGCCCATTCTAACCCTTTGCCATTGCTAAAAGCACCTACAATGGAGCCGAGGGACATTTCAGTTTCTTGATAGGAGTGTTTTAATGTTTTTTTTTTGCACTTCATTCTCTTCATTCTTTTATCAAAACATCAGTACATCAGTGCATGGAGGGGGGCCGGCACAATATTAGGCAGGTGGTTTTAATGTTACGGCTGAACGGTGTATGTGGGCATATGTGTACCTACACACACAAACTCACACAGGGGGTTCTCTGCACATGAAATGAAATTTGAGGTTACTTTGCTTTTCTCCATTTTTTTTTTCTGCTGGCGATATGAACGTGATTAATTTTGTCAACATTCAGATTCACCTCGTCTTTCTGTATTTACGGAACAACACAATACGTCGTGAGCATATAATAGGACATTAATGTATATTTGATGCCACCATAAGGTCCCCCATTTTGCTGTACTGATGCAGCGCTGAATAAACCCACTCCCCCGTCATCCCCCCTCATTACATTCCGTATGTGTGCTTACATGTCTGGCTGAAATTGATCTGGTCCTTCATTTGAGAACATATGTGCCAACAGCTCAGTGATGGGGCATAAACTACAATCTCGCAAAACAATAATGATGCTTATCGCTCACGGCTGGCAGGTCGAGCTTATGAGAAAATAAATAAATAAATATATCTATCCCTGACTTGGGCGGTTATTGGAACTCAGAAAACATAGATCTTTTTTGTGGTTCTGATAATTCACTCTCGGCGCCGAGATTGATGACAACAAGAAGTCTATAAAAGATGTTACCTCTATATTTCAGTGCTGTGATTTATTTCAGCAGCTTGTCTAGATTTTTTTATTTTTTTATTTTTTTCTGGGGGGAGGAAAAAAAAAAAAGAAAGAAAAAAGTAAAAGGAAGAAACAAGTCCCGCATCAATATCATAACAGATTTTGGACTGGAGATGGGCTCGCTTTCATCCCGGAAAAGCTGCAGTTCTGCTCCCTTGTTCTTTCTTTCTTTCTTTCTTTCTTTCTTTCTTTCTAATTCGAGCACTCTCCATAAGAACTGGGGGGTTCTATATGTTAACAATGCTCTTTATCTCTGTTTGCTCTGCAGCGGCTAATGAGTGTCTGAAAGGAGTGTGGAAAGGGAAAAAAAAAAGCTGTCTAACACAAACTGACCTATGTGACCAGACGTGTCACTTAAGCACTTTAGCGAGATAATTACCCCAACCACCAGACCAGCGCTCTCCGAAATGGCCAAGCACTCTCTCCACTAATTTCCCCTCCAATTTAAATAAGTCTGCTCAAGTGCTAAATTTTCTCTTTTTTTAATGCATACATCTCTTCTTTTATTACTCGGGATATGCGGTGCGGAATTAAATAATTTAATTTAACTAGCTGTTTGCGTGGGATGACAAAGGGATGCTCATTTAAGGCAGCCAAAGAAAACAATATGGAGTAAATAGTGTCAGAATTAAGGGCCGGTGTGTGTGTGTGCGTGTGTGTGCGTGTGTGTGTGTGTGTGTGTGTGTGTGTGTTGGAAGTGGAAAAAGCTGCAATTATACATACAGTTCAATGGTATGACTTTTTTTTTCCCCACATCTGTGAAATGTGCAGCAGGAAGGGCTTGCTTTTTTTTTCTTTCTCCAGCTTTAGAGTGTGTTTGAGGCTTCAGCCAGCTCGGAAAACACAGTGTGATGAGAGAGCACAGCGAGGGGCTGGCAGTGAAGGGCTTGGACACGCCGGGGCTTGGCAGCTGACCTTCCACGCTGACCCTGGCCTTGTGGCTTCCACTGGCCATTCCACAACTCTCCTGCCAACATTTAAATGCTTCCTGCTAGACAGGCGGGTGGCAGGAAGTTGCACACACACACACACACACACACACACACACACACACACACACACACACACACACATACACAGGATGACTGGAATTGCTGTGTGAAACACCATGAAACAACCGTCAGTGTGCTGGAACCTGGGCAATATATAACATGTTTCATCACCTCCACATACAAACACACACACACACACACGTTTTCTTTTTTTCAGTCTCTTTCTTTCTCTCTCACTCTCTCTCTTATATATGTGAAATACTCAAGGTTTTGTCTTTGTGTGTGTGTGAATGTGTATATATATATA
>JBBPCZ010000115.1:43386227-43399450 GCA_037974445.1 Brycinus macrolepidotus | reverse complement strand
ACCGGAGACCCCGGAGGAAACCCACGCCACCACGAGGAGAACATGCAAACTCCACACACACACACAAGACCAGGACCTGGATTCAAACCCACAACCCTGGAGGTGTGAGGCAACAATGCTACCCACTGCGCCACCAGGAGGCCTTGTGCAAATTTTGCATTATTAAAATTCACGTAAATGAGCAAAGAATAAAGCAAAATTAACCAAGCAAATTCCCTTTTGCATTTCCACACCCATCTACCAGAATTTTGCCAGACAAGTTTTACACACTTATGCTCAGACTGCAGCTTTACACCACCAAACATGTCCTGACACCGACTGTCTATCTGTTGCTTTGTTGTTGTCTTTGCTGGTTTGCACTCCTGAAGAATCAGGCGGTCCTGATTAGTTCTGCAGAAAATGTATTGTCTGGTGAGCAGCTAATGTTGGCTTGTTCAATAGTTTGTCTTTTTGGAACTATGAGCATCAAGCAGTGTTATTATGATCGGTTGCTCCATTACATTTTTTTTTCTGCCCCTCAGAAACAAGATACTACAGCTGGCTGGAGACTCTTCCCAGATTTTCAAGTTTTGCGATATTACAATTCACCTAGACGAACTAAGAGTAAATCAGAATTAACCAAGCAAATTCCCTTTTGCATTCCTACACCCATCGACCATTCTAGAAAATTTCATCAGACAAGTTTTACTCACGTATGCTGAGGCTGAAACTTTACACCACCAACGAATGTCCAGACACCGTCCTTCTTTCTTATATGAGCCCAAATACATCCATTCCGTCCACATCCATTCTAGAGTGCTTTTGTAGGTATAAACAGCCTTTACCTCAGAGACATTTTGACTCTTACCCTGATTGCCCACCAGTAAATGGATGAATGAGGTATTTTGGGTGACTGGATGTTTTTCAAGGCAGGCAGTGCTTACTTCCTTGATTTTGGCGTGACACTGCCAATGGGATCCATGGGAAGTGACCACATGAAATTCTTTAAAGTGAACGTTCTCTACCTTGAAAAAAAAAAAGAAACAGTTACATTCAGCAGTTATGTTATAAGGGAGAAATAAAAGACTTTGCCTTGCAGTTTTCCATCATCTACTCAGGTAATCTGGATCCTAATTTAAAGTTTCATATCTAAGGATTACTGGTACATGGTAAGGAAAGCGTTCAAAGAGGAACATGCTGGAGCGCTCGGCAGTGATTGTCAGCGTCGTTTTTTGGAACTGTCTTGGCGGAGGAGCTATCTGCTCAGAATGGAGCAATTACGCGAAAGAGAAGTGGAGTCTGGTCAGAAGAATTAATGGTTCTGGAGGACAGGAGTCGAGGAATCTTTAGTCTGTTCTCTTCAGCAGGAGAAACTGTATGTTCAGCAGAACCGCTCGTGCGGCGTACAGACGGCGTCAGGTTTTAAATGTCTCCTTCTCTATAACGACGTTATTCAGTGGCACGTCATTCACTTCCAGTGACATTTTCTTTGAAGTCATAAAGGCTGGCACAGTCATAAAAGAGCTGAGGGTGACTATTTTCACCATGCCCTGTGAATTATACCTCTTATTTAAGGTCTCGATTAACTTGTGTCACTTTTTTTCCTGAACTAATCAATTTTCATGATATGAGCCACATAAAAATCCTGGGAAACCTTAGCTTCTCTCTTAAAGAGAGCCAGGCACAGAGAAGGGCTTATGGTACTTTTCCTGCTTTACCGTTTCCCGTATAGGTCCACAGTAAAATAAAAAAGCATGATATGTTTGACTTGGAGTGATCTCAGGCAGTTACTTTCACAGTAAAGGACAAAGGCTTGTTGTTGGACTTTCTAAACTCCATTAAATGCTCAATGTACCTGTGATTAGATTTAAAGGAAAAATGCACCAGTGTAAATACACCGTCTGCAAATTTGCCAAGTAATTTGATTTTACATTCATATTGTACAGCAGCTTTTCTAAATGATGTTTCATCAAATGTCATCCTAAATCTTTCTAAAACGTATGGAAAGTTACAGAATCATAAACGTTTTCACTAAAAACTTGAAAAAATTAAAGCCACTGTGATGTTTTCCTCCAGGGACCCTCGAGGTATTCTAGCCCTACAGGAAAAATAAAATAGAAAAAACAAATGTCTAACATTTTGGTTTCTTTATGTTTTCCTTTTTGTCAGTAGAATCATGTTGTATTAAAAATTCAAAAAGTACAAGTGGTTGAAGCAATAAAATTAAGTTTTTGAAACATCCAGTCACAATTTTTTTCTTAAGGGTATTTAGGTATCGGCCTACTCCAGATTATCTACTAGAATAATTTGTGACAGAGCACTCAACCAATCAGAGCTGCCCTAATACGTGACAATCAACCAATTACATTTGGTTTACAGTGTTTTGGCTGGCGGAAAACATCACTCCAGGCCTTCAGGAAGTCCTAGATACATCAGTGACTGTGAATACGAGCAGCAGATGAACCAGTGGGTTTTTGTCAGACTGTAAATTGCCGCAGCTCTATCCTAGGGCACTCTGCTGCATACAAGAGGAAATATGTTAATATATCTGTTATAAGTTTAAAATAACACGTAATATCTTTTTGTAAGATTCAGATTTATTTAATCTAGAATGGTTAAAAACAATGAATGGGTTGTGCCGTTAGCTTGGTGCTAAAATGCTACTAGAATTTCACATGGGTGATAGCAGAAATTAGCATTGTCTAAGAAATATGATTTTTCCCCATTTTTTAGCATATTTTGATGTTTATGGTCCACACTGAAGGCCTAGGTCTAATATTCATGATTCTACACTGAGAATACAAAGAAGATGCTTCTTTCCAGTGAAAATCTGCTATTTTTTATACCCCATTATGCATCAGTATATAGGAGTTTTAAGACATTGACAAACTGAAAAAATGTAAACTAAAGTTCAAGGTTTCATCAAATGACTTTTTTAGTTTTTTAGATCTCTATGTATTTTATCAGTGCATCTGTGGGCTTCCCATCACCTCCAGCCTTTACCTTCAGCTTTATAACCATACAAGAGCCCAGACCAAGCCATCACTGGTTCTAAAGTAAGGGTAGACTTTTACCATTACCGTGCATTCAGGCCTACTTCTGGTACTCTGTTTCACAAAGCCCACAGCTGAGGATTTGAAATTGTATAAAGCTGGGGATTTTAAGCCTGAGAAATGGAGCAACTCTGAAATACATCCCTGTGTTAATAAGTCCGTTCTGGTAAAAGTTATGACGTTGTCTGATATGATCAACCATGAAGTACATTACAAAGGTAATGTGACGGTAGGAAACCGTTCCTGAGCAGAATGTATATTTTCATTATCAAAAACATTGAGCCATTTATCCTGAGAAGTCTGGATAATCATTAATGGGCCGAAATTTATGATGCCGGATTCCCCAACTAATGCGAAAGACTCCAGGTGTTACTAATGGCCCTGCGGAAATGTGCCGGGGTTCAGCACCACGGCTAAATCGAAGGTAATAGTGGCACACTTAATCTGCTCAGATGAAGAGCAATTTAACTGACACGTTGATTGGATTCTGTAAGAAGTGCTTAATGGTGGACTTAAGGAAGCAGAGTTGAAATGGCAGCGAATGGGGTGACTTAAAAGTCATCTGTTTGGACTCAGAAGTCCATGAAAGCTGTTTTTATCATTTTCAAATGTCTTTGGGAAGGTAACCTTTACACGGTTCCTCTCCTCAGCCATTCATTTAAAGAGGAGCAAAATTACTCACTGACATCAGTTTTTTTCTGTTTATTGAGGTCTTCAACAGATCCGATAAACAGATTTTGAACTTGATTTCACTTTGCACATATTAATGCATTTAGTTCATTAAATAAATTAAACTCCATTGACCTCTAATTGGCACATTAAGTTATGTTACTACCATTCTCCATTCATTCCTCTCCATCAAGTGTACATGTGTTGCATTCTACAAAACTTGCCAATGGTTTCATACTCATTGATTAACCCGGCTGTAGATGGGGGGGTTCATTGATTCAGACCCCTTGATGATAATGTAAACCCCCTTACTTTGTTGTTTGTTAGTTTGCAAGCCATTGCTTTAATCAGTCGCCAGTGTTTGCTGGAGTGCTGAGAAGCAGGACAGGATTTATTTACTAAATTTTATTGATCACCGCTGCCCTGGCCTTGTTTGATTTACAGAACACGGCGTAGGGCTGGGCTTCACACTTGACTTGCCGTGCACTTGACCAAACCAGTCAGCACCATTTCTGATGTCAAAGGCCACGGAACTACAGCGAACAGAATTGTGCCAATTCAGAAGATTGTTATACTGCCGAATTTCCAATGAAATCAAATCAGAAAGACGCTGAAGAAATGTAGGGAAGAGTTTTAGGCCTGTTTTGTTTCATGGCAGGGATGTTCCCCAAGGTTTTCCATAATTGCATTTCTGGCACAAGTTTAAGGGCGCTGAGTTTGTTGAATATCCATTCTGATATGCAAAACCTAATATCAGTGCAAATGCTAACAACATGCAGCATAAAGGCATTCGCTTCTGAAGCTGGCTTGCTCGCCACTCCTAATCCATCCTTCTTCTGTGCGAGGGAAAGTCTGGGGGACAATTTTAGGAAGCTCAGATTAGATGAAAGAGGACACGGCAACATATGGAAGACAGGATCAAACACCCCAGTGCTCTCCCTGTGCCTGTGTTTGTACTGGGAGAGCATGTATACTGCATATCATTTAGATTGGAGCTCTTTGTAGAGGCAGAGACTGCCAATAACTCCACCCTTATTATACTTCAGCAGAGCAACAAACCTGACTGTACTTCCCTCTCCCTCTAATCCTCAAAGGCAAGTCGGAGAACAAAGGTAATTTTAGATAAAAAAAACACAACGCGGCCTACCACGGCACGCGTTGTGTGTGTGTATGCGTGTGTGTTCATAATACATGTATGTGTTCTTTCGCATGGAGAAAGAAAGAAAGAGAAATATGCATCATACAGATGAGGGTTTTTCATAATGCGACTTTGTTTCTGCTTTAACCACGGGTGGCGCGATTCTGTTTGAGCAGACTGATACTCAAACTGTGTTCCTCGTATGTCTGACAGCACTGCACGTTCCTCAAGAAGATTTTCTGAATGGGTACAAATGGAGGAACGAGGGGGATTCGCACCTGGGTGAACAGCAAATGAGGCAAAACTTTTTACATTGGCTCACCAATTGTGTAATGACATGGCATCACACTGAAATGGCCCTTTAAAAAATGCGTATACATGTCCTCTCATCTATACTCACTGTGGAAGAATGGACTCTTGTTGAGGAGATTTCTTGTCTCAGAATGGATCCGCAGGGCGGGCCTGGACATTGCTGGAGGATTTCAGCACTTTTCTGTGGCGTGTTAAGGACGGCCCGCTGCTGTGGCCGGCCAAGCGTGGCCGGATGCCGAAATAAATGGTCCTGGGGCTCACCTGTCGGGAAGAGTGATTCCGCGCGGCGGACTGTTGCGGCTGCTCCGGTGACAGGCGGGCCCATCATGTAGAAGTAATAGGGTCAAGCAGCTGGATGGAGATTTGGTGCACAGTGAGGCCAGAAGGCCTCGGCCCCTCGCCGGCCACGATGAATGGCCCGATGGAGTCGCCGCGACCTGTTTATTACGCCGTTTTTCTGCTCCGCTGCAATCCAGTAATGATCGCCATGCCGCTTGATTGACAGCCGCCCTCGCCTCTCTCTCCCTCCTGCCGGATCCGCACTGAAAGTGGGCGATGCTGGGAGAATTGTGCCTGCTGACCCATCGCCGTGCCCTGCCAAGGGTTCAATTTACCTCCCCTGACAGGCAAATGATAAGTTGCAGCTCCTACGAATCCCCCCCCCCACCACCACCACCACCACCACCACCACCATCACCACCTCCACCCCCCCTCCCCCTTCCTTCTCTCCACTTGCAGAGAAACATGCGAGCAGAGCATGCAGGGTTAAACCCGCGGCCTTTAATTAGTGAAGGAGTTTTACTTCACTGAACAAGTTCAAAAAGCTAATGATGTTTACACACATGCTCTACATGTATAAACAACGCTGATATTTTCAATTAACACAAAACAAGTGCTTCTGCAAATCTACATTCACAGCAGCAATTATTGGGAAAAAAAAGAGCAAACGGCCCAGAGAGGGCTTGGATTGGCCGGCTCCGTTTCCTGCAAGTTTTCTATGAGCTGGCCTATTTCCATGTGAAAAGGAACATGCTTTAATATGCGCCATTTCACAATGCTCGGGGTTAAAGAAAGATCACGCTGCTGTCTGTTACCTTTCCCAGCGTGCGGGCTAATGCGAAAACAACATGCTGTTGTGCTGTTGGACTTTTGCACTCGGATGGAGCCTCTGCTTTTTCCATAGTACAATGCCGTAATTAGCCAATGCCGTTTCACAGCAGATTTTTCAGCACTCCGAAACAGCCTCTCCGAGCAGCACGTAGCTGCAGTCCCATGTTTGGCAGAAGGTATGGGAAGCTATAATGGTTCATGGGAACTCGACAGCGAACAGCGTGGAAGCACATTGCATTTCCAGATGGACTTCAAATAAAGTGTATTTAAATGCAAGATGTTTTTAAAATAGACCATGACTTACTGGAGAGGTTGATGGGGTCTGGCTATAACTCAAGGTGCATAGTCATTAGGAAAAAGAAAATCCCACTACTCCGGAGTGTGTGTTGGCCCCGCGTGGTTCTGTTCCAAGGTTTTGTCTTACACATTGTTCTCTGCCAGGATTTTAATATTCAGGCTACCCTGTACTTTCCTGCAAATGAGATTGACAAGTATAGGTCAGGCTGTTTTATGCTTTAAGGAAGTGCTAAAAGATATTGAAATACTGGAGTTAATACGTACTGAACCATAACAGCCGCATATGCTTACACATAAAACCTCGTCAAATCAACCAGCTGGTCAAGCCATTAGTCAATTAGAGAGTCTGGCTATGTAAATGTGACACTAAAACCATAATGTTTTAGATAAACCAAGTGGAGTTGTTCACCAGATGTTGAAATGAGGTGAAATGCAGGCTATTCAGCCTGCAGCGAGAGAAGCCATTAGGCATGTCTCGCCCCTCTCCATTGATTGTTTATGCATACTGGAAAGGAGAAAAAGACTGAAAAAGGATGTACTCGACCAGTCTACATGTACTGTCAAAGAGTTTGGCAGAACCTTAGCTATGCGAGATGCCCCAAAACATCAGCAGAAATATAAAGCTGCTGTAGGGTAGACGTATACATGCAATAGGGTAGACAGTGTGCATATATAGAAAGATGGTGTAGGGGCGCACCGTGCAGCTGGGATCAAATCTCAGTCATTCTTGGCAGTATTGCTGTTGCGAAGAGCTCCAATAGTACAGACCGTGCTCTCTTTTGGGGAACAATTTACAGTGTGTAATAATATAAAATATATCACAATTGGGATACATTTTCATGATTTATATTTATGGCGTTTGGAAGGCATTCTTATCCAGAGCAGCTTACAACTGAATCATGTTACAGATGTAGGCCAATGTAGAGTTAGGGGTCTTGCCCAAGGACACTTACTGGTGTATCATGGTGTGCTTAGTTGGGAGTCTGGGAGCCTGTGGTGTTATCCACCACACTATACAATATGATTGGGTGGCTTTGCTTTGTTTCCTCCTTAAATATTTAATTATTGTAAATATTGAATTAAAAACAACGAAAAATTGAACTAATTTTTTTCCAATGTCTTATGATGATGATACTTAACATGTTGATTGATGACGATGGAACGGTCAAAATGTTTCAACAAAATAAAAGTAGTACAGTTATGTGTATGGCCATATATATATATATATATATATATTCTTTATTATTCTTCGCTGAGCTGATCAGCCAGTTACTTTGCCCAGTGGCTCAAAACAAATTGCTGGATTCAAGCTCAGCCTCTGTCTTCTCTAACTCCATGCAAGATGGAAAAACAATCTTGCAACAAAGTCCAGCAACAGGGGAGACTAAATTTAGCTGGCCACAGTAGCATCTGCCTTCATGTCAGTGTGAAGTATCCAGTCAGTCTTGAAGATAATTGTTCTCTCTGCTGTCTCATTCACTTCTACTCACACTCTCATGTCCACAGCAGCTTAGTCAAAGCAGAATTAAGTATTTATCTTCTGACAGCACTGCATGATGATGATGCTCATACCTAATGACGTGATGTGTGAGCTAAGAGAGACAGAGATATGCTCTTAAACGTGAAGGCCCCTTAATGGTTCCTGATGTGGACTTCTAGGAAAACCCATTAATTAGTGGATAGTAATCGTTGTGTGAAGACTTTTTAAACTTTATAAAGGTTTTTCACACTCACACATCTCATTTACAAGCGCTTTCCATTGAGAGTTTTTTTGGGAAGCCAAAAGTGGTTCCTCCAAGTCATCCCTATAACCCTTTTTGGCACCTCTGTCTTCAACAGGCCGAAATCATGGAAAAGAAGAATTTTCGGTCTTCATTTTCTTCTTTTTCGTCATCTTCTTGAAATAAGAGGATAATGAATTATGGATATGGGACGTCCCATTCACTGTACATTCCACACAGTCCATATATGGGAACTAAGTTACAAAAACAACCACAAATACTGACTTTGACTTTGGCCTACAGCACAGACAGCTTTTTTAATTAGGCAAAATATACAATAGCCAATCAGAACAGAGTTCATATATGTTTATTAGTCCTAAAGGCAGAAACAGCCTGTTTAATTTCTAATGAATCAAAAAGACATTTGGAAATGGTGTTGTTGTTTTTTTCACTTCCAAAAGGGAAAAATGAAGAAAAAAGAAAAATGTTTGGACTTGAGTATACAGCGATACCGAGTAAGTATTAAAACTAAATACTAAAAAGTACTTTTACTATGAAATAACTACTTTTGTTCGAGTAATTGAGTGAATCTGAGAGACACATGCATTTTCCCACAGCCCACATCGTTAACATGTGCATGAACACACACACTGTCTTCACACTCCCAGACATGCTCACGCATGGGCGAAAAAGCATAAAATAATTGCATAATTAATTCAAAGCTTTCCTCCACTTAGTGTGGTTTTGTGGCGGCATCTTACCGATGTGTCCTCTCTGTATACAAACCAGTGAACATTTGTAGTCCTGTCCATGAGTTTATACTTCCATTTCAATTACAAAAGCAAAGGCGTTTCACACTATGTTAAAGCGCTAAAACTTAGTCGACTGCGTCGGGCCCCCCGTGCTGCTCATACTGAGGTGTAAGATGTAATGTAAGGAAGGAAAATGTGGTTAGGTGCCAACACACACACACACACAGACACATTCAGTAATAGTAACAAGCTAATTAATCTGAGGGTCTTGCCGTTCTTGCGTTGCTCATTTTTGTGAGTAATTGAGAACTGTTGTAAATGTTTATTCTTTAACAACATTTTAATTCTACACACCACACCCCACCTATCTGGATTTAAAGAGTCTAAATGTGTCTAGATTGTGTGACTAAAGAGTCAACCGTGGTTCTTGGCTTGGAGCCACAGAAAAATATTCATAATAATTAGGATAGAACCCTTACATAGTGTTGAAATTTTTAAAACATTTTTCTGGTTTTAAAAATGTTTAGTATTTTTCAAGAACCATCCACTAAAAGGTTCTGTACCGAAACAAAAGTATCTTGGAGATCAGTCTTCCTGTAGGTTTCACCTAAAACCCAGATCTTACACCTCATTCAGATAATTTAGCACTTCTGAAATAAATAATTTGTTAGATCGGAGCAGTCAAGTGAGTTGGAGATAAAGTCTGTAGGAATGTAGATATGCAGGAGCAGAGTAGGTGACCACTGCAATGGAAAAACAACATTAATTTCCCTCAAAAACTTTTCAACGCTTTTCAAAAGGCCCATATTGTACATTTCCATTTGGGGTTTAGAATTAAACAGGTTGTTTTTACTGTGACTTTAAAACACAATGTATGGAAATGACCTGTCTTTGCTGCGTTGTACTGTGCCTTGTTCAAAAAGCAGCATTAATTTTGACACATCTGTCTTTGTGGAGGAGTTTACATTGTTTTTCCACAGAAGGTTTAAAACCCTTGCCCTTTCAGCCCTTATTGCTCTCTAGCAGCTCGACATGGAGTCATCATGCACACACACAGAGCCAACAGTGCCCTAGTGTGCAAAAGATTTAGGCACTTGCAGTGAGTGTTTTTTCACAATAATATTTCTGAATATACTAATTAAAACTAAAAAGAATAATTTTAGTTTTAAATCAAATGTCCTTATACAGTAAATAGTGATTTTATGTTCAGTATATCAGTGTGTTCCTTGTGGAAGTCCAGTATTACTTGTAGTTTCCATCAGAAACCTGGTTTGACTCAATTAGTCCTTCATTAAATTAAATCAGGAGCTGCTGATGGAGTTTCACAAATCCAAACAACGGCTGGAGGAACCCAGCTCACAAAATATCAACTACTTTTTTGCAAACAGATCTTGATACTTTCTTGCTTCTTTGCATTTATTCTAAAAATAACTTTGTGAGCAGAAAGATAAATATATTTTGATTGATATATCCAAGTCATTTTCCATTTTGTCAGTGGGATGGCCTTTAGGTGGCTGGAAGAGGCTACAGGAATATTCCATTGTTTTTCAGCCTAATATCCTTCAGCCCCGTCTGCACTGTAGAGTTAATTGCCATGGACAATAACTTCAGCACTTCTCTCTGTACTTAGTATAAGAACAGAAAACCTGTTCTCTCAAAACACACATATAAAAGAAGCTTACAGATGGATTAGGTTGAGAAATCTTGGAGTGAACTATCACTGAAAAGGCCAAAAGTGGATTCTACATTGAAATCACTACAAAAGACCTTTCTGGCCCCTTTATTTTTATGAGCGTACAGAGATATTTCTTAAAGGTTTTTCACACTCACAAATCTCATTTACAAGCATTATCCATTGAGAGGTTTTTTAGGAAGCCAAAATGGTTCTTCTGTGTCATCACTATAACCCTTGTTGGCACCTCTGTCTTCAAAAGACTGAAATCATGGAAAAAAAGAATTTTCTGTCTTCATTTTCTTCCTCTTCTTGAAATAGGAGGATGGTGTATTATGTATATGGGACGTCCCATTCACTCTACGTTCCACACAGTCCATATATGGAAAGTCGCAAAAACAACCACAAAACCTGACTTTGACTTTGGCCCTACAGCAATTTGGCTCCGCCCATTCGTGCCGAAGTTACAAGTAGTGTTTCAGCACAGACAGCTTTTTTTTTTTTTTTTTATGAGGCAGAATATACAGTAACCAATCAGAACAATCAGAGTTCAGAGACATAAGTCTGAAAGGCCAAAACGACCTGTTTCATTTCTAATGAATAAAAAATGTATTTATATGAGCATACAGAGATTTTGAGCATATTTGAATAGAATGGAATGGGGCAGTATAAATATCTTCCATGTTTTCAGTGCCTGACTGCGTTCTTTCTATTCTAATTCAGTGGAAATATCTGTGTGCATCCAGCACCACAACAGGTTCACGTTCCCGCCCTGTTGCGGAGCGAGTGCTGTCACAGGCTGCCAAATTCAGGCTGTTTACCTTCTTCGTGTGAGGGCGACATTATAAAGATAAGTTAGCGTATCCATGTTCTGTGTTCCACCTTTCTCTAATACCTACAAAATAACCCCGTGGGGTATACTGTGGCACAAAGTTGTTTTGCCTGTACAAAAGCAAAGCTGTCCCCGAGGGCTCCTCGCCGTGGCAACGTCTGTCTTCCGCCTCACGGGACCGACTCCCAATCATCAGGGGTCTCCAACTCGACAGCCAATCACAGGCATGCTATTAGTAAGCGGCACCTCTCTTTCTCTCTCTCTCTCTCTCTCTCTCTCTGCTTCTCTCTCTGTCTCTCTCTCTCTCTTCCCTTTTTTCATTCAAGGCAGAGACTGGCAGTGATTGTCAGTTAAATCATGAATTGTTAAGTCTCAGGCATTTTAGGGCAGCTTTTAAAAAAGCTCCGAATTCCTGTAAAAGACAGCTTGAATGAATTAGCGAACTCCTTAAATTACATAGGGCCCATATGTTTCCCACACTTGTTCCTCACTCTCATAACTACATAATGTATGCAATTTACGTGTTTCGTAGTAATTACGGAACATTTTTTGTCACATCGGAGTTTATTGTAGTTTTGTTTTACACCCTTTAAACACACAGGCTGCCCTTTTACATTGTGTGAACCTTTCATAATAAAGGGCCAAGTCCAAACTTACTTACATATTAATGTGCATTTAAGTCAAAAAAAAGATGCAAAGTTTTGTTATGACAGTGGCGTTATGGTAGTTACTGAATAAAACACCTTTAGTTTAGGGTATTAACATCACTGTAGTACAAGCCTATTTGGGATGACTGTAATCAGGATTATTTTCTGTCTCTTTCTCAACCGATGCTTGCAAGCTTGCAGCATATTTTGACTTTTTGCGCTCTCTTCTCTCTCTCTCTCTCTCTCTCTCTCTCTCTCTCTCTCTCTCTCTCTCAAAGACCCCCGGGCCTAGCCCCCCACTTCATCACCCTCTCTGGCAGAACACTATGAGGGGTTATTAATAATTTTGTCTGTGTGCTACAGATGTTGCACAAATGAACGAGGCTTCACTGTGGTCTCACGACACCGGGGCGCCTCAGGTGCTGAGCGCAGACCCAAATCTGTCTCCCTCTTCCTACCTCATCCCTCCATCAGCATACCAGGGAGAGAGAGAAGGAGCGAGAAGTGTGGCCAAACACGCCCCTTCCTCATCTTTACCTTCAGAGAGAGAGAGAGAGAGAGAGAGAGAGAGAGAAAGAGACGTGTTGTAGAGTAATGGCGATACATAGCGTGGTCTCAGGAGGAAAAACTTGTAAATGATACTAAATTCTGAGGTGTCAAAATCATAAACATGAAATAAATCCATGTCCCACCCTCACCCCAGACATTCTCTTGTACGCAACATTTTTTTTCAGTTTTGAGAATATTCAACCCTGTTTATAATTTAAAGCCCTGATAGTAAATGTAAAATATTGTACAGTATAACGGCATGGTTGAAATCTGTTTTGTCTTTACATTTGCTTCATGTTGTTTCAGTCAGTAATAATGAAGGGCTGGTCAGTGATAGTGTAAGCTGGATGCGGCAGAAGGTCCAGCCAGATAATTTACTAAAAGTGGCTTTTTGCTGCATTCTTTGAAGGAAGGTGTGTTTTCATGGATTTAACATTTTGTGGGTTCCTTAAATGTCCCCAAGATGTTAGGAAGGGATAATTGCTGTTGATA
>JBBPCZ010000115.1:43305548-43318154 GCA_037974445.1 Brycinus macrolepidotus | reverse complement strand
ATATATATATATTTATATTCAATGTGTCATACAAGTGCCATTAATAGAGCCACTGCACTTACACTCATTAAAACTCATTAATACTGTTATTATGATTAATAGTGGAAGCTTAAATGACATTTCTGCATCATCTGGATTTGTTCTTAATCAAAAAAGGTCTTCAGCACACTGACAGGTTACCACTTCTATTACTTTTCATAAAATCAGCCTCCTGTTTGTTTCACAGCACATTCAGTTCCTTCAATGCTCAAAACATAAAAGACCGCAGGCCCTGAAAATATCAGCTATAATTTCCTTCTGACAAATTTCTCATGAAGGATGTAAAATTTCTATTAGAATGATAAACTTAGTGGCAATAAACACTGAAAACCATGCATCACAAGGATTACCCTTCTAGCTTTTATAAATGCTTTCAGAACCATGTCTACAGCCACTGTATTGTCAGTTTTGAATTTGCACTTGTTTTGCATGTAATTTGCAACTAATTTAAAAATTCTATATTAAAGTTAAGGAATTGAACTCATAAATGGACAGATTTCTTATTATAACTTCATGTGGCATATTGGTGCCTTTTCTACAGCCCCCTGCACCTCCACACAGTAATACAGTCATTATGGTTAATAGTGGAAGCCTAAATGAAGTTTCTTTTTTTTTTCCTCTTGAATATCAATAACTGTGTGCGTGCAGGAGTTTGTGGAGATTAGAGCGAGAGCTGTTTTTTATAATTGCTTTTCTCCCTGCGGCGGAGAGGGCCCTCAGGGTCAGATCTGAGGAACCGGAGCTGGTTCTCCTGGGGAACCGCACGGGACCCGCAGACGCAGATTAATTGTGTGCGGTTCTGGGGCTTTAATTTGCAGGGAGGAAATGGCTGCCTAACCTAATTAAACAGTGACTTGTTTCAAATATCTGTCCAGCTGCAACCCCAAACGTTTGCATCGCGCTCTGTCGCCGCATCGTAATTGCCTCATATGCGGCGGCGGTGTGAGAGGGCGGGTGGAGAAAGGCCGGGGGGTGAAGAGGGGGGAATTGGAGAGAGAGGGCAGGGCCCGCATTTCCTCAAGTGATCAATTTAAGGGAAGGCTCTGTAGCCCTTAATACCCCCCGAACCCCACCACTCGGAGAGCAACACAGTACCAATTAGCATCCGCAATTATGAATTTAGAATTATCGAGCGCAGTTGGAAAGCCTTTCGGAGAGTATTCTGCACCAGAAAAAGTTCAGACTGTAAACCCCCCCTCCACCCCCATTTAAAAGGGTGTCCAGATACAGTACTGAACAAAAGTCTTATGCAAATTGACTTATGCAAATTTTTCTCAGCATGTGATGACAATGTGTCTTTCTGCTTGCAAAGTTAACTTTAGAATGAATGCAAACAAACAAGAAACCAGTAACAAATATCAAGATTTGTTTTGTTTGTAAAAAAGTAGTTGATATTGTGTGAGCTGGTGAGGAGAACACAGGCTCGGTTCCAGATTCCTCCTCGGTTCCTCCAGCCATTGTTTGGATTTGTGAAATTCCATCAGCAGCTCCTGATTTCATTTAATGAAGGACTGATTGAGTCAAACCAGGTTTCTGATGGAGACTACAATTAATAGTGAACTTCCACAAGGAACACATTGTTATACTGTGCTTAAAATCACTATTTACCCTATTTGCATTTATTTTTTTGCTTTATTTAATATATTTAGTAATATCAGTGTGAAAAAATACTGCTCATCTACACAGTTTTTAAATATTAATTTCACAGGTGCCTAAGACTGTACTGTAATTTGGCCTTTTCATCATGCTTATGAGTGCATGCTGCAAAAAACATATCCAACTAAATATTATTACAACTTAATTTCACTGTAGGTAACAAATAAGTACTGACTAATAAGCCTTAGGTTTATCACCAGAAGAATTATCCTGTGGTTTAGCCCTTAAAAGTTGAGTTATTACTTTGTTTTTCTACTCTACTCAAAATATAATTGACTAATTACATGTTCTATGCAATTGACTAATTGCATGTTTAATTGCATAGCAACTAGACAGTAGAATATATTTTCATTCAATTTATATTGGTTCTGATGTACTAAGCCTTTTGCACCAGTTTCAGGCCATGTGTTAGGTACAAAACTGCCACCTTGCCTAAACACATTATGGCTTTATGGCAGTGTATGGCTGTGTGCACTATGTTTCTCTTCCATAGACAAATACCTTTGAAGATATGTTCAGAAAATATGTGAGATTTGCAAAAGAGAGGGGGGATATTGACAGTGCAGCTGAATGGCCCTTTTTATTCTTCACATTTTAAAACCAGCCTTAATTTTTCAATGGGATCTCAAAAGACATGTTGTTGAGAGACTTACTTTAACAGCAGCAGCAGTAATAGTGATTAGATGGGGACACGAGCCTTGAGCACGTGCTCAACAAATATTTACCAGCATTTAAACACTCGGGATCAGGCGTCTTCTGTATTTTCTTTTTTTTTAATGGCTTAAAATTACATGAGTGCTTTGCTGTGATAGTACTTCTTTTATTAACACTGTTACCTCCTCACTGAACTTTCACTTTCTGTTTTGGTCTGAGATACTTCTTTTCACCCCTGGGCCTCACCCTTGCGCAATTAGTGGATGTGACTGGACACAGTTTGCATGATAAGCTGCGGCCTTAGCAAATCGAATGTTAACTTCAGACACATTTTTGCACATTTTGAGCTTCGTCTGCAATCTGCTGCCAGGTTTGAGTCTGTATTTCTGATTTTATTTCTGTTTGTTTCAATAGCAATGGCAAAACATGGCAAAAATGTAACTTTTTGTCAAATTCATATCATTTTAATGTATCATCTAGTTACAAACACTAGCATGGTCTCAACTGAAAGTTTAGAATCTGCACTTTTGATAAAGTTCATCTGCATGTTCCAATGATCTACAAGTATGAAATGTTTCATATTTTCACTTTGATGCCTTTGATGAAGGGTTAAATCTGACCTGTCATCAGTGTAAGCTATAACCTGACAATAAGGCAATATACATACAACCCCTGCAGTCCACTGTAGCATGTGGCAGGTCTGGGGTGTAATTGTGCTGTGTGGATGTGACAGAAGGGTCCGTCAGAGAGGAGTGCAAGCCCCTTCCTTTCTCCCTCGCTCAGAGCCTGCCCCCCAGCAGGCGGCTGTGGAGCGCTCCCCCGGGAGACACCCGCCTCTCTGTTCGACACACTATCGATCCGGGAAAGTGATGAAAGAGAGAGCGCCTCACCTTGAGTCCCGCGTATCCTGCGGCAACGCTGCTCCAGCGCCGCTGCACCCCCTTGTGTCACATTACGCTGGCCGAGTGAGGCTTCAGGCCACCGGAGAGAAAGGAGAAGAGAGAGAGAGAGAAAAGGAGGCAGAGAGAGGATCGAGAGGAAAAGTAGGGTGAGGTGGTCCATGAAGAAAAGATTAATGCCATGTTGGGCTCTTTGAGATGTTTTCTGAGATGACTGGGATGAATTTTTAATGCTGCCTTTTTTTTTGTGACAATAAAAGAATAAAAACTGTCTAAAAAGTTGTTACAAAGTAACACGAAGAGATATGGACTCGTTTTAAGTCCGTTTATGTCGCTTGTTGTGAAGCGAAAGCGCAAAACAGGTACAATCACAGACAGTGGCTCCAATCCCCTTACGCACGATTCTCTTCAAAGCACCCTAATCATATACGCTGCCTTTCTCTTTTGGGAATTTAATTACCTTTTTTCGCCGGTGACAGGTGGTTTCCTGGGCTTAAACGGAGGTGTTGAGAGAGATGAGGACGATTGATCAGCAATGAAACTCTACAACTGAAGATCAGAGCAAAGAAAATGGGGAGTTAAGTAGGACACCGTTTGACGATCCCAAAACACTTAGCGGGTTAAAGAGAGATGAAGAAAAAAAAAAATGAACAAATGAAAAGGAAAGAAGGTGAAGGCTTGGGAATTAAGTAAAATATAATTAATAAGTGAATGTGGAACTTGTATTTCAATGGTGACAAAGTAAAGTAAGTCACACACTGGGTAATCTGATGGCCCTGGGCTAGCGGAGTATTAACTACCGGTACACAAGTGCATTTTTATTCTCGACATCCTCCTCCGTGGCTCTCCGGCTCGGGGAGTTTGTTGTTTGCGGCCTTGAGGGAATCCTCCAGCTTAACGGGCCTCAGATTCCGGGCTATAGCCGGGCTTTAAAAGAGGGAAGAGATAGAGGCGCTGATCTGAGGAGCACAGCATGGAATCCAGGTGAGGGAACGTGCAGCGGGCGATCGGACAGCTGGGCAAGCTCCGTCGAGATCACAGACCATATTGAGCAGGAATAAACTCGCCTCTCCACGCTTTATCACTTTCAGGACCTTGTCCCACAACCTTGAACACACAGTCCCGTGGCGAACTCACCTGGGGAAAATTTGCAGGGGGAAAAAAAGGGAGGAGAAAGAGAGAGCCAGTTTGTTCTCCATTCCTACTCTTTATGTTGGGCTCAAGTTTTAATCTACTGCCTCATTTTTAAACCCCCCTTGAGTACTTCGGAGTTAAAAGGCTCCTCAAAATGTGGAATTCTCCACTGTGTTCCAGTTAAACTGGATCGGACAGAATCCTAACACTTCCAATAACTTTTCTCTTACCTGATCGATGTGGTAATAAATAAAGATGTCTTCCAGATTCCATAATATTTGGTACAATTGTTCATTTCAGAGTGAAGTTTATTACTAGAACAGGGCTGTATGATAAACTGATATGCACAATAGGTATAATGTACTATTGCAAATGTTCCATTTTTGGTTGGTAGTCACCAAAAAATCTTACTCCTTTCCCCCCCCACCAAGTTTAATTATTTTAAACGCTAAAATTAACTCCTGATTCTAATTAGGAATCAAATTCCAAAGAGAAATGCAATTAAAATACACTTAAAAATCAAGGTTTCTAATTGTTCTTCCCTTGGATGGAGAAAAGTTTCTTTAAACTTTGACGGAAACTTTAGGGAACTTTAAGTGGTCCTTAATGGCTCCTAAGAGGACATTAAGAGCCACAGTGTGTGTGAAGGTGAAACAATCTTAACAATGTCGAAAAAATAAATGTATACATAGAAGTAAAAGAACAAAATGAATTCAATAGGTTTTGGTGTACATGTACAGTGGATTTGTGTTAGATTTGTGTTCCTATTATAGATCATGCACTTTTGCTCAAATGTCTTGTGCTAATAATTTTGTGTGTTTTTTAAAGATCTTGGCAGTGAAGGAACATATAAGGAACGTTAAGGTCTTCATGAACCCAAAAGTGGTCCTTCCACGGTTTCTAAGAACCCTTTGGGCACCTTCATTTGGGTACTCAGGATTATATGTAAGGCTGAAATGATCTTGACAATGTCGAAAAAAGTAAAGTATACATAGGAGTAAAAGAACAAAATGTATTCAATTATCTTTGGTTTTGTACAGTGTACAGTGGATTTGTGATGCCATTATAGATCATACATTTTTGTTCAAGTGTCTAATAATTTTAGATCTTGGCAGTGAAGGAACCTTTAAAGAACTTTAAGGTCTTTAAGGAACTTTAAATGGTCCTTCAATGGCTCCTAAAAACATTTTGGTACCTTCATTTTCAAGAGTGTGTGTGAATGTGAAATGATCTTAACAATGTTAAAAAATGTATACATAGAAGTTAAAGAACAAAATTAATTCAATTATTTTTGGTTTACATGTACAGAGGATTTGGGATACATTTGTGAAGCCATTATAGATCATACACTTTTGTTCAGATGTCTTGCTAATAATATGATGTGTTTATATAAAAATCGTGGCAGTGAAGGAAGCTTTAAGGAACTTTAAGGTCTTCAGGGAGCCCAAAAGTGGTTCTTCCATGGCTCCTAAGAACCCTTTAGGCACCTGTGTGACGGTGAAATGATCTCGACAAAACAAAATGTATACATAGAAGCAAAAGAACAAAATTTGTTCAGTTACTTTTGATTTATGTGTCGAGTGGGTTTGTGATACATTTGGAATACCATCATAAATCATACGTTTTTGTTCGAATGTCTTGTGCTAATAATTTTATGGGCTTATTTAAAGATCTTGACAGTGAAGGAACCTTTCAAGAACTTTAAACCTTGAAAGAACCCATCCCAAGGAACCCAAAAGTGGCTCTTAAGAACACTTTGGGCATCTTCAATGTGGAATAAGAAATGTATACATAGAAGTAACATAAAATGTATTATTTTTGGCTTACATGTATGGTGGATTTGTGATACATGTTAGAGCATCCATTTTTGTTGAAATGTCTAGGGCTAATAATGTTCTGTGCTTATTTAAAGATCTTGGCAGGGCACGGCGCTGAAGTCGTGTGATGTGGGGCATGTGCTGGTGCTGGTGTGGGGTTTTGATTAACAGAGCAGAGAGATGTGTCAGGCTCGTGTGGAAATGAGGAGTGAGGGCAGTTGGCCAGGAGATGAGCCGTCTGGAGCGGAGAGTGCAGGCATTGTGGCGAGGGAGAGCGAGGGAGAACGCTTCCAAAATGCTCACAAATCCCTTCCACTGCTAACCGCTAACCACTAGCTCCCTGGCACTCAGAGAAGGCAGCCCATCTGGGACTGTACTCAGGATCACTTCTCTTTCATGGGCAAACATAACTTCACCTGCCCCCCCTCCTAAACAAATCCCCTCTAACCCCCCTCTCCCCCCACCCACCCTCTTCTCACCCTCCCAGCTGAGCTATGCTAATCATTTCGGGGATGGGAGACAAGGCTTGGTAATTCAGCCAATTAGGCCCAAGCATTGTTTGTGGCCAGCGACATTTTGTATTCCTGCAAATGTGTGGAGGGCAAAATGTGCCCTGGAGCTACGGCGCCACAGTAGCTCTCCACTGGCCCCGTGTCAATAAAACATGCGTGGGGGTTGACGGCTGCGCCCGCCTGACTGCATATGTTTGTGGACGCCGCGTGTGCATGTATTTTTTGTTTTGTTTTGTTTTGTTTTTAGACATCTTCAGGACAAAAATGGTCCAAAATGGGCCAAGAAGTCAGGTGGAAACGGGGCTAAGTAAATATATCCTGAACATGTAAAAATAATATATTTTAGTAATTTAACAATAATGTATAATATGTTTCAATAATATATATATATATCAATATATATCAATATATGTAATGTATATACATATATTGGCGACCCTATATCCTGACATTTTGTGTGTGTGTGTGTGTGTGTGTGTGTCTGTAAGTGTTTGTGCTATTCTGGGTGTGACTGTGTGTATTCTCTCTCTCTCTCTCTCTCTCTCTCTCTCTCTCTCTCTCTCCCGCTCCCTCTGTCTCTCCATTGTATGGGCGAGTTAGTAGAGAGGTCTTGGTGGCAGATGGGCAAGAGTAGCAGGGATTGGCTAATCCCAAATCTGCCGTCTCCTTGCCACGCCGCAACCGAGGGAGAAGCAGGAGCCAGCTGTCACGGAGAAGCCTTTCATGCTCCCCTGCACACAACAGCTGCATCAGGCCTGCCTGCTTGCTTCTAAATTATTAAACATCTTTTTAGTTTGTTCCAGATGCAGTTCCCAATGTGCTTATGCGAGCCTTTGTGCATTTTACATATGATTCCTTTTTTCCCCTCCTCTCATCAAAATGCTGTTTGTAAAAGTCATTATCCCATCTGTGCCCCAGTTTGGACAAAACAGCCCAAGACAAATCCGAACGCGTCGCTCCTTCCAGGACAATTTGGGAGATGAGGATGATTGTGGAGACTAAGTACTGGAGGGCTTTGGTGCTGTCGCGCCAGAGCAGGGGGCCACCTGTAAGGCGCAGAAGCTGCTCTGCTGCCTCCAACCAGCACTGCTGCAGGGCCCCCGTGCAGGCCGCTAATGGGGAGTTTTGCAAGTAAGATTGTGTCCTTGGAAATGCAGCTTTTAGAAAAGGCAGAGGGGGTTCAGCCGCGGCCACTCGCCCTTTCACTAACAGGTTTAAATAATCTGCCACTGATGGGGGCGCGGCTTTATTGCCATGGGCCATTATTGCCATGAAAAAATGTGTGTACGGTGAATATTCAGCAAGTGTGTGTGTGTGTGTGTGTTCCAAGGGGATCCTAAATCCTTTCTCTAGACTGTCGGCTGATTGAGACAAATCAGATAAGACCATTTCAAAAACAGATCCAGACGCATGAGCCTTTAAAAACATTAAAATGTGAAATATTCTTTAACTATCATATCTTATACTCTGTAAATTGCCTAATAATAGCTGCTATTAAGGTATTGTTCTTAATAAAAAGGCCCAAAAGCAACTTTTGTTCTGACATACATAAAGCCACCACATCAATGCGCTGTGCAGAGTTTGAAGAATGGTTTCTCGCTGGTAGAAAGTCCACCAAAATATTACAGCACACAGCAGTCCCACACTGAAAAAAGCCCCTCAGAGGAGATGAACAGGAAATCAGATGAAAAAGGAAAAAAGGCACTCTCTGAGTGATTTGGCACGAGTTAGCTGCACCAGCGCTGCTGGCACTGAGTTAATAAGCGTTGTGTGGGCCTGGGGAGAGAACCATGACTGATTCCAGCAGAAGTCCCAGTCCGATACGGCCCTCCAGATGAGTTCTCCACAGCCCGAACACCAGAGACCACTCCATATCCTCCGCTGGTGCTGCCACACCTGTTGTTTTTTAGGCACCTTGGAAAAAAGATAGGGAAAATGATTAACAGGCTGAAAGATTACATGTTAGGCGCATTGCAGAAAGGTGTTCCAAAAAAAAAAAATGCTGAAGCTTAAAGGAAAATCTCGATATTTCCCTTAAAAAACAATACTTTTCCAGTTTTCAGTGCTTCAAAACAATGTCGTTATTTTGTGAAATGTGTGCCTGTAAAGTAAAATATGGCAGAAAAAATGACCTCCCATGGGTTTCCATCAGGCGTAGAAAGAGACAGCAAAATTGCTTTTAGAAACTCTAATATACACCTAATGCAGTGATGCAATATTTCCCAAGAGTTGTGCTATTATTTCCATCACATAAATAAACTGATAAATCTGATAAATAACAGAATGGTGTGAGGTAGGGTTGCGTTTTTGTTAGTCATCGCTCCCTCCCAATGGGAAAGATGAACTGAAGGTTCTGTATGAAAAGACATTATGGCTGGAAATGTAGATGTCATGCTAATGGGAAAATAGCAGTTCAATTTATAATTTGTTTCAATATCCAGTCATAGTTCAAGTCAAGTAGGTGTTTGTTGTCATTACAACCATACACAATACACAACACAGCACCTGGACCCGTGCTAGCGTCAATTAATACAGTATTGTGTTAGATACTGCAGCCGAGTAATTAAATGTGCAAAAATGCACATTTATTATGCAAAAATTTGCAAAAGTGCATTCTTATTTTATTCAATAAGAATAAAAAATGTATCATATATAATAAAAAAATAAATAGTAAAGGGAATTCATGGCAGGTTTGTTTAGATGGGTGGTATTTGGAGTGTAGATTTTGTTTATGGGGGTACAGTTTGAGTGTGTAAATGTGTTCATACTTATAAGAACATGGTAGTTCAGTTCAGAAGTGTGTTTGTGTGTGAAGTACAGTTCTGATTCAGGAGTGTGACGGCCTGGGGGGAAGAAACCGTTCCCCATCCTGGCAGCGAGACCTGAATACTACAGAAGGGCGACAATTCACACTATAACCTGAAGACATGATTTTGTGTTTTGTACTTTGTGAACTGATTGCAGTTATAGAGTCTGGAAGTCTATGGGTGGTCACTTCTGTACAATATAACATGTGAGAAGCATGAACTTAATAAAAATAAACAACAAAGAAAAATGTAATGTTTGTTTAGATGTGTGAAATTAGGTTTTTTTTTTGTATGTTTTTTTTGTTTTGTTTTGTTTTGTTTTTTTTACAAATTTGTTTTCAAAACTTTCCTAGGAGAAATGAATGTAAAGTGGCTTAGGGCACTGTTCCTCCTCTTCAGTCCTTCAGCCCCCTGCACAGTTTAGTGTTTTCCCTGCGCTAACACATCTGATTCCACACATCAGCTAATTACCCAGCTCCTGCTGAGGTGGATCAGGTCCTGTGTGGTGGGGAAACACGGAGGTAAAAAGAGAATTTGGAGGTGTTAAAACTCCCCAGGCCTGGCTGTGAGGAGTGCTGGCCTCAGAACAGAGTTACTGTAGCAGCGCTCTGATCTGTAAGGTAACTGCTGCCACAGCCATGCTACTGTTACTGTACATTCGGTGATTTCCATTTGAAGGTGTATCAGTGTGTTTGGCCCCTGTAAACCTCTGGTCACTTAAGTGGCTTCTGCATGATTTTTACTGTAAATCACATTCATGGCTTTACCATAACTAATGAAAAGCATGTTCCCAATCCACATTTATCAAATACACTAAAATAATCCAATAAAGTAATACAAATGATTAAAGAACCAATAAGCAAACAAGTCCAGCATTAATTGCCTGTAAGCCAAAGAGTGGAAAACAACTAAAACCATAACAATCATTCAAAAGTAAGAGACAAAGCGTTCATTCCACATTGTTGACTGTGGCTGTGTCTGGAGCTTTTTTTCGCCCTCATAAATGGCCTCATTGTCCGAAATCTTCCAGAAGGAGGAAGAGAAATGTACGTGTTAGTCAGCAAACTGCGGCAGCGGCTGCATCTTGAACACCAGTGAGGGACACATTCATTGGCCTCTCACTGAGCCTTGCCTCATCAGCTCCTGCCCACAGATGGTGCCATCGCCATCGCCACTAATATGCCGCTCCAGCTCTGGCTGGCACGGACAGCTCACAGTTCACAATTAGAGCTGTTCGGGAGGGGAAAATGGGTCATACGGAAAAGAGAGAATATATCATCACTCGCAGAATAAACAAAGACTCTGAACTCCTTTCATTTTATATATATATTAAATTTGTAAATATATATGTATATATAGTATCTGATCCAGCATTGTTGTGGGACAAATGTACAGTATATGATAAACAAAGGGCATTTGGGGTGGGTTTGTATGTGGAGGGGGTGGCAGTTTGGCTGTGATACTGTAGCAGACTATTTAAATGTGCAAAAATGCAAATTTATTACGCAAAAATTGTGCAAAAGTGGCAAGAACAATGAAAATGTATATAAAAATCTCTACAAACTAAAGGTAATTTACAGTGGGTTTGTTTAGATGGGTGGAATTGGGTGTGTAGCAGTTCAGTTCAGGAGTGTGTTTGAGTATAGGTCTGATTCAGTTCTGATTCAGGAGTGTGATGGCCTGGGGGTAAGAAACTGTTCTCATTTTGGCAGTGAGACCTGTATACTATGGATGGGAAGCAAGTCACACAATAACCAGAAGACACGCTTTTGTATTCTGTGCTTTACGAATAGAACTGAATACAGTTATATGATCTGGAAGTAGTTGGGTGGTCATTTTAACACAATATCTCAGGAGTTTACTTTTATATTTTACTGTTGTGTTGTATAGCTTTTCATTCTATTGGTCATTTTAATTTGCTGCTTCTACTTCTTCTCTTGTACGTTCCATCTAATCTTATCTTATCTTAAAACCAAACAACAAGCAAAGAAAAAACAGTCTCAAACGACTCAGACTCTCTTCTACCCAACTGGAAAAAACCCACCTGACACTGATACCCGTAATCAGGTCAGTGCCATATCTAGCTATGAAAATCTTACTTTAACATTCCTTAAAAGTTACGAACATAATTAGTTCTCCGGTAAAGCAGCTATCTGCAGAAACACTTTCGCCCGTCATAATATAGCCATGAATGTGTATAATTAGTTGACCTGAGACTGTACTGGCTTCCCTTTATATTCTCCGAATGCTGCATGATGAACGGACCAATAGAAATGATACAAAATGACTTGGAATGAATGCTCCTTATTAACGTACGTTAAAAGTTCCTCCTGCCACTGTGAAGTTAGACTCTCAGAGACATGGGAAGACAGAGATGACGTGTTGAAAGTGCCCTGGTGGGGCCTGTCACACTGCAGCAGTGATTGTGTGTAATTAGTAAACCTGAGAATGTATGATAAATTGTCAATAGCTGACCTTATAGTCGCTGTTTACTGGAGGTTTCAGGCTGGAGGTTGGTGTTTGATTTATGAGCTGGCGGGCAACTGTTCGCAGCACTTTGATGGAGTGGCGACGTGTTTGTGCTTTTGAGTACACATCCTCTGACCTTTACATCCGGCGCTGATAAATGCACCTCCTTACAGCACCGAAAGCGTTCGGCCAGTGCCGCGCTCGTTTCCTCACCCGTGCTCGCTGCCCTTTTTAGCAACCCAGATCTTTGCATATTCATCAGCATGACAGCGATCCAATCAGCCCCGCGCAGCTCCCGTTTTTAGCCACACTGAGGGAGAACTCTGCTGGCTTTTAATTGTCTTCTTGCTCTCGGCTGAATTGGAGCCGGCACTTTCATCAATAGCGTGATCAATTTAAAATGAACAAATTGTTTTACTCAATTGGAAAGATACAAAGTGTTGCCTCCGAGAACCTAATTAATAATATTGTTTCTGACCCACATTGGTGTGGTACTTCGGTGGGGGCAGGGCCGAACACTACCAGGGTAGTTTACACTAAATGAATCAAGATTATTGCCTAAATAAAGGGTTGCATAAATGTTGGGAGGGGGGGGGGGGGGGGGGGGGGGGGGGGGGGG
>JBBPCZ010000115.1:43263494-43278777 GCA_037974445.1 Brycinus macrolepidotus | reverse complement strand
ATCTTTGCACAGATCTTGGGAGTGAAGCTGCTCTTGGAACATTCGTGAAAGCACTAGAGGGAATGAATGTAACACTGAGTACTGCCACTGAACAGCCCAACACTGTATATTGGTACTTCAATGAAGCACTGATAACTGAGAAAAAGAAAGATGATATAAATTACCATGGACCCAACAGAGATAGGTTATATATGGATAAAAACACTGGATCACTCACCATCTGCAATGTCTCCATCAGCGATTCTGGAAAATATGAAAGGGAAGATTACAAAGAGGTTAAACAGGAAGATCACCGGTTAAATGTGAATGGTGAGTTTTCTGATATGGCTTTGAGCATAACACTAGATCAAAACATAGTCACTAGACCAAAATATCCGTCTAATTATTTTATTCTTTACAAATCAGTCTGCCTCTAGGAGTCCCCAACGGGTATACAGTTGTCCCTCGCCACTTCGCGCTTTGACTTTCGCAGATTCACTCTATCGCGTTTTTTAAAAATATATTTATTAAAAAGTTGATGGAGACAGTGAAAATGATACAGCGCACGCTCGGTTGTCTGAGTCAATTATACACCCCTGTGTTACAATTAAAATTAAAATTACTGTACATATGGACTGTTGGCCTATGTATTCGAGCACCCCCACAAATCCTTCATCGCCAGGTGCAGCCGCTTGACCACTCCTCGTGTGTGGGCAAGAACTTTTTCCCAAAAAATCGGGTGTGGTGAAACCAAGCCAATCAGAGCGTGCTGTTCACTGATTGGCTATCCTATCCTCTATTCCAGGGGTCAGCAACCTTTAACACTCAAAGAGCCATTTGGACCGGTTTCCACAAAAGAGAAAACACCGGGAGCCCCAAATCCTTTTTGACATCTAAAATGAAGATAACACTGCACAAGTTGTTTTTTACTTTTATGCTATGTATAAAAAAAACTAGGTTGGTGTGTTGCTTGTGAAATTTTATTTATGCAAAGAAAACATTTTGAACATTTAGAACTCTGTAAATAAACACGCTGAGTTGAAGGTCTCTTCCAAATGAAGTAAAAAGCCGAACTTAAAGTATCATATACCAGCTTTTTTGACGCATATTTTAAGCAACAAAAAATTAAACACATTGTGTTTTAATGTTACAGGAGTACAATAATCTTCAAATTTCGAACTACAAAAAAAAAAAAAAAAACAAAGAATAAAAATAAAATACACTTAAATTGAATACTCATGATTTATTTTCCAAACCCAGAGCCGTGGGTTGCCGACCCCTGCTCTATCCTCTTGTGTGTGCGTAATTAAATGTACAATAATAATAATATGATATTTCTAACGTCTAATGTCTTATTTTCTCTTATTTTGTCTAATATATTGGGTAATACTAGTGTAATGGTGACTAAAGGGTGTTATTTCATGTCTAGAGGGCTCTAATAATGTTAAAAACTGTATTTAGAAGGTCGTAAACAGGTTTTCTAGGCTCTAACTACGAAAATATAAATAAAGAATCCTACTTCACGGAAATTCACTTATCGCGGTAGAGTCTGGAACGGATTAACCTCGATAAACGAGGGTCGACTGTATGTATATATATATATATATATATATATATATATATATGTTTGGTAACTGAACTTTTGCCTTGAAGCTCTACTGAGGTTCTATGGCATACATATATATATACACTCAAAATACCCTTCTGGTACCTTATTTTTTAGACTTTAGTAATTACTATGTGCTTAAAAAGGTTGCGTTGTTAGGGGTCAGGGGGTGGCAGTGGAGGTTGTTCTCTTTCATTTCAATCTAAATGAAGTGTCACAGCATATGGCAGGAAATTATAATAATTTGACAATCCTCTTATTATATTTATTACACCTAGAAGACAGAGTGAGAGATTTGACGAAAGAGGAATGAACTTCGTCAGCCTGTCATTCGGATGGAGGATTTGTAATTTAGCTTAAGGTTAATGATCTTTTCTCTGTAAGTGACTCCTTGTTAACAAGATCAACACTCATTATTGTTTCTGGCTTTCGGAGGGGTGGAGTGGGGTGGGGTGGGGGGTGTGGGTTGCTGATTTAAGTTGGATGTTTTGAAGTTTCTTAACTCTGTTGTCTGTTGTTGTTTAAATGAACCTTTGCCTTGAAGCTCTACTGAGGCTCTTTGGTGTAAAATGGAAACGTACTGAGGTTCACATGGCATACAAGAAATGCTTCCAAAATATGTTTGCATTAGTGATTGTTGGTACATATTGATTAATGACTGAATGAGATGTTAATTTTTTTTTTAAAAAAGAAAGAAAATGGATTTGAAGCTCAGTTGAAACCAATAACAACGGAGATTAAAAAATAAATAAATAAATAAATGGTTCGCATGGTGTGCTGAGAATATGCCACTGATTCTTCTGGCTTATTATGCTGCTTATTCCTGCCATGTGAAATCACGGCTCTTTGCTCCTCGTCGTAAATGGGGCTCTTCTGCATGGCAGGCCTTGTTAGCTAATATCAGACGGCTGGGTAGGGCCTTATGACAAATTCATTAAACTCCTCCACAGCTCGGCGACAGCAGCCGAGACATCTGATAAATATTCCGCAGCCGTGTGTTTTTCCTGCATCCATAATTATCAACACACGCTATTTCACGCCGAATCAATTATCGCGTTCTGAAGAGCATTTTTAATCCAAAACATTTATTGACATGAACTCCGCAAACTGTGAAACAAACACAACATATCTCTCGTCGGAGGATCTGTCGGGTGCTTTGCTTGGACTTGAAGTAGCACATTAGTGAGCTCCCACATACACATGCGCGCACACATCATTTGGTGGTGTTGCATCGTGTTCTCGCCACAACAGATGTTGGCTCCCACAAGCTCTCATAATGCCTTCCCCTGATGCAGACAGATTGGACGCCCGCTTCTTTTGTTTTCAGACACCTCATCTGGCGTGAGGCTGTTATCCGTATGAGTCCCTCACCATTTAAGATGATAAAGCCTCCTCTAACTGCACTGACATATGGAGCCGGGGCTGCTGCTCGAAACATCTAAATGTTTTTCGCTAAATGAACTCTAAGTGAGACAAGTCATATGCTGCAGCGTCGCTTCAGTTCAAGTCAGTTCCATTCAAATTTATTCGTATGGAGCTCTTTACAACGGATGCTGTCACAGAGCAGCTTTTACTGAAATCCGGACTGAAACTCCTAATCAGAAAACCGGAGTGCCAGAACTTCCCAGGTGCCCCAGAGGAACCGAGACTCAAAAGCGGAACCCATTCGGTTGACACCAGATAGAAGAATGAAAATAAGAGTAATTATTATTGATATGATTGAAGAAATGATATTAAGCAGTGAGATAAACCAATGACTAATGGTAGAAATGTATCAAAGATGATCAGAAAAAGACTAAGGGCCTGGTGTGCTAAGCTTTTTTGTATCTGTTTCGATAGCAAATCTGGCACATTCTGCCCGCAAGTTATGCATAAAACTGGCAACAGCCTTAACATGCAGTTTATAGGCTGTGTTAATGGTGAAACATAAAATACACTCATGCATATGCATTTGCCACACAAATGTAGGAGGTTCATGCAAAAAGTGGGTAGATATGTTAGGCCCACATGTGCAGCTTATAACATGTTCCACTCAATTTACTATAATTTTGCATCAAATTCTCTCTGCCTTTTAAAACTATGTGTAAATTTGTGTTTGGGTCTCAAAAGACGTGTTATTGAGAGATTACCTTTAACAGCCAAAGTGGACACAACGGTGAGCTGCGTCCACATGAGCCTGAAGCACATGCTGAGAGAGTGTTTATCCTCAAAAAAACACTGTTTAAACTTTCAGGATCAGATGCACGTGTGGGAGAAGATAACATGATGCAGTCTGTGTAATATTTCACTTCTAAGCGTGAGTGAAATGAGAGCCCTGAAGAGTGTTCTGATGGGAAATAATTTATCAACATTGCTCTTCGTCACTGATCTTTCTGTTTCTCTTTTGTCTCGAGGCTTTTTGGTTTGCTTGATAATCTGTAGTCTAGTAAACTGATGCCTAAGGCGCATCGTAAGTTCATATTGTGGTCATGTCAAGGTACATGCATCTGGCCTTTTTTTTTAACCCTTAGAACACGTGCAGCACAGATCCATGTCGGGCATGGTAAATTGTCATCGTACAGCGAAACAACTACTTATATGGAAGTTCCCGCAGTTTGTGTTGATGCTCGAGGTGTCAGACGTCATGCAGAGTTTTGTTTGGTGTTCCTATGTCTCGTAGAACCAAAGTTATTGTGATTTAAAAAAACATGTACTAATATATATATATATATATATATATACTGTATATAGTAATAATAACCACTACTGGGGTTTTAAAAATGGCATCACACACAAATGCCCATAAAGAACAAAAATGAACAAATTTTTGGGAGAACTTTCAGGATAGTCTCCGCCCAGAAGTAGGAGGGGAAAACCCGCAGAGGCAGGGGGTCCGGAGAGCGGCCGAGCGGTGGCGCACGGAGAGAAAGAGCAGCAAACGACGAGCATGTAGGAGAGTAAACACTGATTTTAGACTGATTTACACCGTTTATATTTGTTGAAATCAGATACGCTCTGAGTTCTAAGGGTTAAGTCCTCATCAGTCTAAACTTTCTTCAACGAGCCAAAAGTGGTTCGGTATTGGCACTGCTCCAAAGAATCCCTTTGGCACCTTCTTTACTTTTAAGAATGTAAAGTAGCATGGCATCACCTTTGGTGCTTTAAATCTGGGTGAAAGCCCTACTTTCCCAGGGTATAGTGCCAGATGCAGAAGAGACTCTGTGCAGCTCCAAGCTCAGCTGGCATGAGAGAGAGAGAAAGTGATCAGAACAAATAACTGGGCTCGCTAAGTGGTAAGGGGCTTTATTTTCTTCTTTCTTCTTTCTTTGAGGCCTTCTAACACCTCAAGGCCTCAAACCGGAGCCCAGTTCCCTCACGTGCAAAAATGTTAACCTTATTTTCCAAAAATCTAGCTATAATGAAACCATGGCAATGTTTCAGCATGCCTTATATCCATGCTGACCTTCAACCGGCAGCCAATCTTAAAAAACCGAGGTGCGCTTTTTCCTCCCTTTTCACACTCCTGCCTGCCTTAAGCGGTGGGTTATCTGGCGGCGATGGTGTTGGTTTACTGGGAGCTGGCCTTGGTGTTGACAGACTGTTACCTGTGTGGGGGGTCTCCATTGCGGCTACATTAGCCCATATGGCCTGAGTTAGTTTCCATTGAAGCCATGGCCTAATTATGAGGCAGCGAGAGAATGTTCGCCGATGACGATCGGGCCGCGGTGTTTGTGCCTCATCCAACCCCTACGGTGAGTCGCACCTGTTCCCCTCTTTAAAAGCCCTCTTTCAGTTTAGCTCTTGGCTACAGCCACCAAATGACCTATCCAGGGGGCTATAACGCCTTTGCTGTTTAGCCCCGTCGTCAAGCTACGTAGTCAGCAGGCTCTGGTGCAGGGGAGAATGTGTCCCAGTGCTGGGCTGGGCCAGAGGATGCAGCTGCTTGGCTTTTTAGCTCTCAGCAAATGTAAAGGAATTGGTGTGTTTACTAGTTAATTCATTCTAATATGACAAAGAACTTTAGAAAATTTAGATTTACAGCATATGGCCCACGCTCTTATCCAGAGTGACGTACATCTGTGCTTCGTAGTCCACAAGAAAACACGTCCCTCATACTAGTAAACCTAGACTTAAAATTCAGAGCCGCTAGAAGACTAAGATTCTACCGGAGATGAAGTTAGTACTCCATCAGGGTCCTATCAGATCACAGATTTTTCACTTTTCTTTTGTGTTAGTTAAGTTACTTTATGACATGAATATGTAGTTCTTATCTTAAGTATTATCCTAAGAGAAACAATTTTGGTTTCCCAAAGAACATGTCAGTAGATGATTCTTAAAAGAAGCATTTTTTGCATGTAAGATGTGTTAAGAACCTTTACAAAGTAAAGGCTTAATTCAAAGATTTTCCTATAATCATACCAGACCCGTTCCAGAATCTTTTAGGTTCCTTGTGATCATGCCATGGGTGACAGAGTTAAAGTTCCTCATAGCAAGAGGAAGAAACCTTGAATCCACCCTCCTTGGTTAAGACTGGATAGCAAATACATAATATATAAAGCATGTAGCAGCTCATAAGAAAATGACTACACTTGTTTACATTTGTAATGTATATCTGAATATACTATTTCTGCATATGTTATTACATAATTCTAGCCTTTGGCTTTCTTTTTGGTTTTTTGTAACTATATTGCACAGTGTCAAAGATATTTTAAGGCCACATTTCACTGCATGTTGTACTTGTCTAACTGAGTATGTAACAAATAAAGGATCTTGAATCTTGAATCTTGACTAATGAAAATACAGAAATGAACAATGAACAAAGTGAGACTAATCAAACGGCAGAAGTGTTCAGATGACAAAGACCTTTCAAATGTTTCTCCAACAGAGTGAGAATGAGAATTAAATCCGTGACTGTTTGGAGGCCTTGTTAGAGTGAACTGGTACGACGCTCTGCATGGTACGAGACAAGTGTAAACTGTCCACGAATGGGTAATTTTAGTTCAACTCCAAGACCTGATTGGAATTTGTCGGTGAAAAATTGTTTTTTTTTTTTAAGCCTTGGCTTTTTTAACAACACTAAAGAACATTAAAATTCATTTGCTTTTTGGGCATTGATCTTGGGGCTCGGTGGGGTCCCTCCGGTTCCAGTGCCATGTGGTGGAATGACTGGCTCGAAACATGCAGGGAGATTTGAGTGCTTTGAGCCTCAGCTTGACTCAACAACCATTTCCCCTCTGCTTTGGATTTTGTTGTTCCTTGTTATGATGAGAGAGAGAAAGAGATAGAGAGAGAGACAGAGAGAGAGAGAGAGAGAGAGGAAGAGATGGATAGAGAGAGAGAGGAAGAGAGAGTGTACAAACCTTTGATGAAAATGTTAGTCGAGGTCGGAAGTCTCTCTCTCTCTCTCTCTCTCTCTCTCTCTCTCTCTCACTCTCTCTCTCTCGTTTTTGGTGTCAGCACTTCTGAGGGAGAGTGGTATGGAAATGCGTTTGGCTGCCTGGAAAAAAAAAAAAAAAGCTGTCAGAAAACACACACCTCAGCGGTGGCGAGGTAATTCGACCGGGCTGCTGTCTGCCTCACTCTCCGGGTCCCCCTCATTATGCAGGGCGCGAGAGTGACGGCGGCGCGCGCTGTTTTATCTGTCAGCTTCCCCTCCACGGCGCGTCTTCATAGCTCGTGTGGTAGTTGCTAACATCAAAGGCAGCTGTCGCGGAGGCAGCCAGAGCACTGGAGGTTGCTCCTGAAAGGTGACAATTGAATCTTTTCTTTTCTTTTTTTTTTTTTTTCTCCGCTTGTGCCTGTTTGTGTGTAATAGACTTCATTTGACTCGCTTGCTCATGGGTAAATAGCGGCTTGAAAGAAGGCCCAGTGTGACAGTGATGTGTGAAGGTGAGAGAGAGTGAGTGAGAGAGAGCAAGTGAGGCCTTTCTTTTCTTTTTCTTTCTTTTGGCTCTTGTTAATAAACAACATCACATCCCAAACACTTTCGTTCGGTGATGGACGGATGACAGAGACAGTACAGGTACACCTTACATGTTTGTGACAACATATTTGTTTAGGTAAACTAAAGTCACGTGGCGTCTTGGAGCTAGAGGTGCACGGTGCCCTCTGAAGGTAGACATGACAAGGCTTTAAGGTAAAACTCAATCAAATGTGCTGGCACAGCTTCCGATAAAAGCACCCTAGTAGCCACCATATAGATGTTATTTGAATATGGTAAGTGGTAGCTATGCAATTTCATTCAGTTGTATACAATATGAGCATCGTTACATAAATTGTCCTTATAGGATGATCATAATAAAGGCTAATATAATCAAAATAATGATGCTAAAGGTAGACATGCTTTGTATGAAATCACACACACTAAAAGCCAGAGGTTTGGGTCCACCCTCACATTAAAAAAAATGTTCTTTTAATATTTTATTACAAGAAAACATTAGACATACTTAAAACAAGCTGACTGGTTTTGAAGTCTAATTTAAAGGAAGTGAAAGCTTATGTACAAATTTCAGCACCCCTTGCCTTTATCACAGCAGCTCAGATTTGTAACACCCTTTCCAGCAATTTTCGGATATAACGTGTGTCTAAACCCTCCCAGCACCTTTTCAAGAATGCAAACAGCTCATTTGTTGGGCGTTCACTTGGAACTTGTGGGTCCAGCTCACCCCTCCAGCTCAGTGGAAGAAAGATCTGGTGAGTGAGGAGGTCAAAACATAATTCTCAAAACTTTTTGCTTTTCTTTGGACTGGAAATTATTTTGGCACAATTTTGAAGAAAGCTTGGGATCATTATCCTGCTGAAAAATGAAATTTTGATATGTAAACCAGAAGGAACTGTGTGATGTTAAAGAACAGAGTGATGTTTTTCTTCTCTTTTTTTCACGATCCTACACAAACTGAATGTCAGTGCACTAAAGACAGGCCTGATTTGTCTTCTTTGAGCCTTTGTGGCTAATTAATGTGTTACTATGGATTTTACTACAGAAAACCAGTCAGTTATATTTAAGTATTTCTAATGTTTGTTTTTTTTTTTTAAATCAGTGTGGGCCCAAACTTCTGGCCTATAGTGTATATTTATTATTCCATGAGACCAATAAAAAAAAAGCCCCCAAGCAACAAAAAGGTAAAATACATCCCACAAATACAGCCTACTCTGCCTTCTACTACAAACCAAGCGCAGGTTTCTGAACGCCCATTCAGAGGCGTAATTTAATTAGTCAGTCGTTTAGCGTCGCGGTAGATGTGTGAGCGCGGCTGGCGTATTTGTATAAGCATATAAGTGGTGATGCGGGTGTGTTTTCCAAACATTTCCTGCCGCCGAGCAGCAGCGCACACTGCATGCTGGGAGCACAACAAAAGCTATTGATTGGCTGGGAGGAAGACATCTTCACAAAAGGGCCTCCTGTCGAGGGGCCCCCAGTGAAATGCCGCCGAGGATATACCGCCATTCACATGATCTTAAACACTCCCCAGCAACTACACTCAGCCTTCTGATTATGGGCCGAAAATGGCAGCGGTGGCTATTGATGTGAGCGAGAAGAGACGGGCACAATGAGAACATGTCTGTGAGTCGGCAAACGACAAACGGCTCAGATAACAAGGGCAGAAAATGCCCTACTATTCCCATTGTTAAAAAAATAAATGAATAAAATAAAAACAGATATGTCATTAAAAGTAAAGGCTGACATTAGCATTAAAAAATGTCTAGTATTCCATAATTTATAGGCATTTTATTAATAATGTACTACTGTTATTTTACTGATTAGCAGTATTCAAGTGAGTTGTGGGGGAAAAGTAAACGGTAAATTATTCAAATGAATCATTTAACCGATCTGCACTTATTTACATTGATCAGTGAAGTGAATGGTACCTGCTAAGTCAAAAATAGGCTGTCT
Organism: Brycinus macrolepidotus; assembly: GCA_037974445.1. Lineage (NCBI taxonomy): Eukaryota > Metazoa > Chordata > Actinopteri > Characiformes > Alestidae > Brycinus > Brycinus macrolepidotus. Next base: position 43,269,319 of record JBBPCZ010000115.1, on the reverse strand, counting down.
CCTCCACAAGGTACACGATGCAGTGTGTAGTGGGCTTCTTTGGGATTCAGGGCTTTTGTCCCACACACACATACACACACACACAAACACAAACACACATAAACCGCCTTGGGCTGGGACCCATCTGTGTGAGGGCATTGGCCCTGCCGCATCTGCAGAGGCCTAGTGAAGGTGAGGGGCCGAGAGGGAGAGAGGGAGAGAGAGAGAGCAAATTAAAGCTCACGGTGGGAAGCTTACGCCCCTGGCACTCTTCTTATGCAACAGCTGCACCTACAACAACCATCATTTCACATCCTGACATATACGCCCAGCCGGGCGAGCGCACGGGCCAATGCCGGAGCAGCGGAGAGAGAGAGGGCGCCCAGAGCCCCAGCCTTAAGCAAAACAGGTGTATGACATCCTGTTGCTAGTCTACAGGGGGAGCAGGGTATGAGCCGGGTTCGAGCGGCCGATCCTACCGAGGCCGCTGCCGAAAATAACAAAAGGAGGTTAGGGCCGGGGTTGACAGGCTCATTGATAATATTTTAGATGAAGTGGGCCTGCGCGTGACTGCAAATTGCCTCTAATGTCTGATGGCGCGGGCTGCGGGCCACAGCCGAGAACAAAATGGACCCATTATTTATTATTTCTCAGGGCGGGTGAAGACTCTGGCCCTCGCCATGGCAACGCTAGCCAGCACATACAGCAGACATGGCACCATCGCCTCTCTGTGTGTGCCCAGCATGCTGGCTCTGTGGGATGTGCTCGTTCCTAACATTTACGCCGTTTATTTGCTGAGCTTTCCGGTTTGAGACGTTTAACTTGGGTGAGGGCTACATTTATTACGCTCAAGGAGGACACAGGATACAGGAATTAATATGGTCTTTTTTAAGTCAAATTAACTAAAAAAGTGCCTAAAAAAGCAGGAGTTCGATTGAGAGTTCCAGTCCAAGTTGGCAAATGAATATTTGCTTTTCTCCTACATTTTTTTTTTTAAGTATGTGCAAAAAGTATCAACACCCCCATTCAAATGTTTCGTCAGGTTTTGTAAATGAAATGAAATGAATGCATCCCCTACAGGGAATAAGCATAAATGTGTACGAATGGAAATATAAGATTTTAATAGACTGGCATTAATACAAAAAGTTGATTCTCATACACGTTTGCTCTCCACAAAGCTTGTGGAAATCTTTTTGTGCAGAAACTCAATCAGCTATATCAATCGACTGAGGGTCCGCAAGCATTTGCACACAGCTATGTTCTTCTGTCAGTTCCAATAGTATCACAGAATTTCAGAGGATGTCAATAATTTTAAGGCACTTGGCGAGATATGTTGGAATATGAATGAGGGTTGGTTGTTTATTTGTTTGTTTGTTTGTTTCTGCTCATTTTCTTATACAGAAATACAACCTTTTTATTCTGGCCTTTTCGGTTTGAATTTGGTTTTTATGTTCAATAGGCTCTTTAGAATTATAAACTTGATGTATTTTGCACACGTCTCACGTTCTTGTTTATGGGTGTTTTATGTAGTCCTTTATGCAATGTGCTGTTGTGTGTTGCGCCGTGGCCCTGAAGAATGACATTTTAACGCTATTGGAAATAAATCTTAAATTTCATTTTTTTTTTAGCTGTTATTTTTTGACACAACTTGAGAAAAGTTATCTGCCCTTAACTCAACAGGTATTGATGAACCAGCCAACAGAAATGGTCCATATCTCTTTTCACTTGACCAGACATTAGAGGTCAAGATCATTTTTTCTTCTCCTGTAAAGTGGAGATATAAAGTTTAGTTCAGACACCAACAACATACAGAAATGACAATAAAAAAAATATCACTTGGCCTGAACTTGAGTTTCATAAGAGTTCATATAAAGACATGTAATCTGAAGGGGAGGGAAACAGGGATCACAGTTTTATAAGAGGGATAACCTAGTGGATGGCAACCGCCCTATAATGCTGCCACCCGACCCTTCCGTCCTGTTTAAATCCTGTCAGCTCAAACACTGATTATGGGACCTTCCATACGTTTTACCTTCCATTTCACAACAGTTAGGCCACTCCTGCTTAAGCTTGTTGAATTAGGAGGTGGAAAATGATGAACAATGATGAACAATGCTCCTGTTCTCCACATACTACGGAACTGTAACATATCTCACACGTTTCCATTATGCCTGCCACATCACGGATGTTCTCTTACTGTATTTGACGACTCTGACGGTGCCGTGGTGTGAGTCCATGTGATTAATGTGAGACAGTAGAGTGTATGGGGAGGTGGAGGGGGTGTATTGAGGGGAAGCTGATGATGATAATTTAGGTGGCAGATGCCAGTTTTTCATCATTAGGCGGCACAGTCCTGCTGCTCAGGTTACGACACGTCCAGAACACATGCTGTCTGTGTCAAATGAGGCAGTTCAAGCCCACCTGATGCACACACACACACACACACACGCACTCTCACAAACACATACACAATTACGCTGACACACAGTGTCCCCATGGTCAGGCTGCCACACACACACACTTATGCACCTGGCCCTCTTTTAGCACCTAAACTTCACTCATTAGATTAATAACAAAAGTGGAAGTCGTGGCAGTTTAAGGCTGCACCACGGGCACTCAGACGAGTGCCAGCCCTGCTTGTGTAAGGACACTGCTTTATAGATGAGGCCTCCACAGCATTTTAAACTGCCACTTAAATTACTGCTTAACCTCAAACTAGAGGTAGTGTGCTGCGGACCACATGGGGAGTTCAAATATAGATGAGGTTAAGGTGACCCTCGCTTTGATTCATGTGCTTGCACTTCTTAGGAGAGCTAGTTCCTCTACTTTGGACACAAACCTTCTTCTGTTGCAGTCGCTGGATTAAGCTTTCATAGATTTATGTTGTTGCTATATAGTCCATTCTTTTTTTTTTCATGTTTTTCTACAATATTTGGCTCATGATCTTATGACCGACATGCCCTTGAACATACAAGTTCGTCAGTGATTCTTTTCTCGGATGCTCTTATCTTGGTCAAAAAAACATTACTTGATGTATAACCTTTACATTATGCAAATTTAAAAGGTTCTTCACCCTCACATAGCTCATCAAAGAACCGTTCATTGAAATGTTTTACAGTTAATCAAAAGTAGGTCTTCTATATGGTATCACTTCACTAAGAGTCAAGAAATGGTCCAAAATTGCTAAGAATATCATGTTGTTACAAATATACATGACATATTCGTATAGAACAAAATAGAATAAAATATAAGACAAGGAGAACATGATGAAACACCAAAAACATTTTTGAACGATCATTTCATTTATGGAAGAAAAACTTATGTGAAAAAGTAATTGCCCCATCTAAGAATACATAGTTTTGCCACCTTTAGCAGCAACGACTACCTTCTAGTTTAGAACTGCGACTACGCTTCAAATTATAGACAGATAACTGGACGTTCTCCTGCAGTATGTTTCTAATAGAGAACAGAATTCATGATCCTGTCAGTTAAGACAATGACCCAGGCTCTGAAGCAACAAAGCACTACCACCACCATGTTTGAACATTACTGTGATGCTCTCATTGTAGAATGATGTAGTATGAAGCTTTGTGTCAGATGTCTGGAAGATGTATTTTGGCTTCCAGAAAGTCCCACTTTCAACTTATCATTCCACAGAACACTGTTTCAAAGCTTCAAAGTCATCAGAGTGAGATGAGTTATAAATTCTTTTTGGCTAGCAGTGTTTTTTGCCAATGTGTGCTGCACTGGAGTCCCTGAGCCTTTAAAATGGATCTGTAAGCATTTCAAAACTGTAATGTATTTCAATAACTTCTCATTTCTTTCTGATTTCTGACTTTTTAGGTGATGTTCGGATTCAACAGGACTAGGAGTGATCAAGTCTGGGTGTGTTGTGTCTAACTGAGCCCTATTATTAACTAAATGTTAATTTGGTTAATTGGTTGACTGGGGTCACCTTTACACGCAGGGCCAGCTGGTGGGGGAATAGAGTCTTATATTACATTTTGGCAAACATGCGAAACTAAAAGAAACTTTTTCACAGCACTTTATTCCACAATGTTTTTCCTTCTCCTATAAAGCCATGTTTGAAATATAAAACTTTATTACAGCAGTGATGATATGCATTTATATGATTTATCACATTCATGGTAAGGATTGGAAATTGGCCTCTATTGCTTGCACTTTATCTTGATTGTAGCATTCATATGGATTCTAGACAGATTAAATGGACGGCATCATTTCCACAATATTTGAAGCATAACTCCTGAGCAAAATGAAGAATAATTACCTTCTGGGTTTGAAACACAATAGTCCAAAGATCACGATGCACCTGCAACTTCCGAACACTAAGAACATTAGTTTGCTTAGGGTTTGCACATATATATTTATAGAAACTGTATGTATAAAACCATATATGTCGGACTAATAAAGGTTTATCTACTATAACTTTACTATAACAAAAAAGTGAATAAAATGAGTTCTTCCAGTATTTCCTAGCTAGAGTTTAAATGAGGTCATTACTTCACAATATCAATGGAAGGCTTAATGCGCTGGCACACGGGGGACATTGTAGCAGCCGGGTGTATTGTGGAGGTGCTTCATTCAAGAGGGCACAAGGTAACTTCGTTTTGCATAGATAAGGGAAAAAACAGCCAGTTTAATTCACTTTCTGCCTTTCAAAACCACATGTTTCTGCCCACAAACTCTCCCTTTAGTGTGGGAAAACTCCCCATCTGCATATCTCGACAAAATGAACAGGGCCGGTGGAAGCGCACAGCCTGGCCTGAATGCCACACTGATGATCCATCTACTCAACGTAACTGTCTCGCTCCATGGCATCTTTTCAGCACTTTCGCTCACCTAGGGCCGATAGGACCGCTGCCCTTACGCGGAGATTGGCAGAAAAGCCCCCTCTCTTGTGGCAAAATCAAAGCCTGCAAAAATGCACACGAGTGGAAAAACTCATCCAACGTGAAAACCCAAATCGCAGATTCAGACATGACAGGCTCGGCTGCTTTTTAATGCCCCGTCACCTACGGGGAGCTGGCCGCCCACCACTACCACCAAAGCTCTGCCAGTTTGCAGCGTTTCTTTTTTTTTTTTTTTTTTTTTTTAATCAATCTCTCCTTCAGTCTCTCGACAGCAACGCGGGCATCCTCTTTATTGACTTTGCGGATGAAAAACTGCCCGTGTCCATATTTATGGCACGCTTGTACAGTGGAGACTTGCTTTGGAGTTAAGCCCCATCCCATCGTCATCAGAAAGTCCTGAAGATATATAGCCCTGCTCCGGCTCACCATTTACTCTTATTTCTCGCTCGAGTTCCCACTGCTGCAATCTTCTGCGAGCAGCCCTGTGGCCCGCACCGAGCCTGCAGTTAAAACCCGGCCCCTTTTTAATATAAACCGTCTCTTTAAGTGGCGCTCGCTGGCTTCGAGGGCTCGTCTCCAGCCTGCGTCCTGCGCTGCGCTCGCTCCCAGTTGTGGACAGAAAACCGTCTTGGGTGGCTGTAATCCAGCGGAATTTATCAAATACGCCATCCATTCTGTAAACGTGATGAATTAGACGTTCTGCTTGATGTCCACTCGCCCAGAATGTTTAGTCCTGTTTCTCTTTCATGGCTTTGCTTTTACTCTCTAAAGCTTTAGGGTGGGTTTTATATCGACGTCCTGTCTTTTCTACCTTTTTTGGGTTTCAGGGAGTTATTAGTTTGAGTGCAATGTGTTTGTGTAATTCATCTTTTTATGCATGCATACACATTTATGTATGTGTATACGTGTGTGTGTGTGTGTGTGTGTGTGTGTGTGTGTGTGTGTGTGTGTGTGTGTGTGTGTGTGTGTGTGTGT
>JBBPCZ010000115.1:43231030-43257526 GCA_037974445.1 Brycinus macrolepidotus | reverse complement strand
GAACCGAGGAGGAATCTGGAACCGAACCTGTGTTCTCCTCACCAGCTCACACAATATCAACTACTTTTACACAAACAGAATAAATCTTGATACTTTTTACTGGTGTCTTGTTTCTTGCATTTGTTCTAATGTTAACTTTGCTAGCAGAAAAAGACACTTTATCACACGCTGAGAAAAATGACTTTAAACAGTTTGCACTGGTGCCTAAGACTTTTGCACAGCACCGTACTCTTGCACTTCTTGAAGTTATCCTGCAGTTTACTGGATGCTTTGGACAATGTAAAAAGGCTTTTATATTAATTGATGTTTATTAACGTTGGTTAATGTGTGTGTGTGTGTATGTGTGTGTGTGTGTGTGTGTGTTTCTAGATTGTTGGTTGTACTGGGATATAACAGTAATATGGGGGCAGGGCAGAAGAGCCTACATGGAAAAACAGAAAGCTACATCTTTTCTGATGAATAACCACAAAAAACGGTCTGATCAGACAAAGTACTGATGTGTATTTTTAGACAATCCCTCCTTTGGACACGGATCTCCTCACTCATTGTTATTCTTCTTTCGCTCCCTCTCGATCTGATTCTCCTTTCCCTCCTTCTCGATCTGATTCTCCTTTCACTCTTTCTCCCTGTTCTTATTCTCCTTCACTCCATCTTAATCTGATTCTCCTTTCCGTCCATCCATCCATCCATCCATCCATCCTTCCATCCATCCACCCCTCCATTTATTATCTGAAGTGCTTAGCCTTAACCAGGGTCGTGGGAGTACTGGAGCCTATTCCAGTGGTCACAGGGTGAAAGGCAGATAATCACCCTGGACAGGTCACCAGTCCATCACAGGACAGACTCACAGACAAACAGGATCTCCAGTTCACCTGACAGGCATGTCTTGGACTGTGGGAGGAAACCAGAGTGGCCCAGACTTAGGGAATTCGAACCCAGGACCTGCATGCTGTCATGTGATAGCACTACCAGATCATTAATCCATGCTAGCTTTATCATTCATCTATACTAGCTGCATAACACGAGCTAACAAAATGTGCAGTTCACTGCATGATGTTCTTTTTATTTGGAAATCATAGAAAATATTCTTAGCGTATTAACTTTAGACTACATAGAAACCATTTCTAACTGCTCTAAAGTGATCTAATATGAGTTACGGGCTAAAAGTTGCCAGCTTTAACATGCTTAGCTTGGTGGTTAAATTGCTGTCAAACACGGATGCACGTCTAGGTTATTCGATTCATTTGTTTGTTCATGTTCACCCACTGCTGGCTCCATACTGAGATCAGTTACAGCCTTTTATTGTTTGTTGTGAATTTGCACCATTATAATGATTACGTGTAGTTTAGCCAGCACTCCCGGTTGAAAGGGAAAACTTTGTAGCTTATGTATTGACTTATTTTCTGCTTTATTATAGTGGGGCGCAGCAACATTTTACTGGGGCACATGCCTCAATAAATTGGGTCTAGTGACGCCCCTGGTGTGTATTACTGAATGTATTTGCACCGAAAGCTGCTTCCTCCTGGAGCTCAGATCCCAGCTGAGACCCACCACCTCTCTCTGTCTCTCTCTCTCTCTCTCTCTCTCTTTCTCTCTCTCTCCCTCCCTCTCTCTCTCCCTCTCTCTGCAGTTACTCAGGATGCCCCAGGTGCTCTCTCTCCTTCTTGTCCACATGGCCACTGTGGATTGGTGAATGCCCAGGTGCGCTCTCGTGCCCCCCTTCTCTCCCATATCTCATACCCAGGTGCTTTCATTTCTCACTACCATTTACATGTGTGTATATGTGTGTGTCAGTGTGGTTTAGTGTGTATGTCCAGGTGCATGTGTGTATGTGTGTGTGTGTGTGTGCGCTTGTGTCCTCTGGCCCATCCATATGGTCATCTGGGGCGTCAGGACTGCCCAGGTGCAGCTCATGCACAGTACACAGTGCTACAACAGCATGGAGGGAAAGGCTCTCAGAGGAGCCTGTTCACTAAATATACTGCATTTACTGCATTAACCCTCTTGTTGTCACAAGCAAGTGTGAGTGTATGTTGCATGTTTGTTTTGACCTTGTATTTGAGTTCATGAAGGCTTGAAGCTGGGAACGGTTTCTGGGACATGGTGGTCTCTTTTGACTCTTTGGAGTTCCCCCAAAATTCTCCTATGGATTATCTTGTTAGTTAACAGTAGTTGCAGTGAAAGTACTGTTTATTTGTTTTTTGCTTTTTTGTTGTTGTTGTTTTGTTTTTTTTTGGAAAAATGGTTTCTTTTTTTGGCAAATACACAGTTTTGAATGAGTAATTTCCTGGTGTTTAATAAAAGTATATAATGATAATGAAGGTCTGCAATGAAAATTGTTTTAAACTTGTGACTGATATATACTTAAAACTGCATTCATACAAGTGTTGTAAAAAAAACACGTTCTCCCAGTGAAACCTTGCCATTTCCACACCTGCTTATACTATTACTACTACTACTACTACTACTACTACTACTACTACTAATAATAATAATAATAATAATAATAATAATGATAATGATAATAATAATAACAACATTATTATCATTATTAATAGCAGTAGTAGTAGTCATATTAGTATTGTTGTTTTTGTCATTGTTATTATCTTAATATACCTAAAAGTTAAGAATGTTCCTTTCTTCTTCTACAAAGTTATCCTTTCACATATATGAGGTTTAGTTACAGCGATGAGATGAAATATAATATTTATCTTGGTTTATTTTGCACTAACTCATTCTAAAGCACACCCTAAATGCTAAAGAAGAATACTGAAGACAGCAGTGCAATGGAGATTGATGGAAAGCCATATATCAGCTTCCATATGGCTGTGCAATGGCATTTTATACAGAAATGGGACTACCAGCTTATTATGGTGTCTTTGGCGTGCCCACATTCAGGCAAAACACAGTACACTGAAGCTTTCCATACAAATTGGAAAATTAGCCACCTGTCTGCTTCCCTGGATTGTGTGTCATTGTGTGCCTTTCTGTCTTATTTACTTATTTATTTCTTTATTTTTTTACTGGATGGAACATCTGAGCGGATTCTCTGAATACCTGTAAATACAATCTCATACACCAAACTGGAGTCATCCATCCCCCCTCCTCCCCATGTGGTTTTAGACCGCTTTGTGGATGTCTAGCCCATCCTGAGCTCTTCCATCCAGCCAGTCGGAGAAATCCGATCGCACGGCAGCTCTTTAACAGCCGAGCAGAATTTCCTCCGGGTCTCCGGAGCGATGCTGACCTGTCTGCAGGGCAGTGAGGTTCTGATGGAGCCGTTGGCCTCTTTTCGCCCCTCTGCCCTGAGGGTCACAGGTCACTGGCACTAGTTGCCCCAGGCTGGGGGCAGGAAGGCAAGTGGCCGGTACCCCCGAGAGGTCAATGCCAGTCCAGGAAAGGTCAGCGTCTCAACCCAGACTGCTTTTCCTGGGGAAAACGGGCAGGGCTTCTAGGCGTGTGAATGTTGACAGCAGGGCAGAGGCAGGAAGGAGAGAAAGTGTGAGGAAGGCTTGATTTACTGCTCTGACAAGAAGGCCTGTAGGTATCCAGTGTCACACTGATTCCTTTGAGCTGTTAAGCTATTTTCAAAGTCTGCCAGGAGTGTTTTGTTGTAACTGTTGCAACAAAAACTTTTATCTCTTATTTATTTATCTGTTTATTTCTTGTATTATTTATGCACCATTAGAAAAGACTGGAATTTGTTTGCATCGTTTGCACATTTTAAGGTAAATGGGCTTAAAGTATTGACCCAAAATGACTTAATATACTCGTTACATTAACATACCATCAACTTCATTTTTGTTGTTTTTCATTTAATTTCAGATATACAGCACTGTGTGAGAGTTTTAGGCACCTTCTACTTAAACGCTGTTTACTACTGGGCAGTAGTGTTAAGTTAGTGTTAAAACACTAATAGTACAATAAATACAAATAACATTAATACAGTAAACAGTGCTTTTATGTATAGCAAAGTGTTTGCTTAACCATTTCCAGACCTCTTTCCTCGTGGAAGCCCAGTATTACCTGTAGCCTCCATCAAATCCCTGGGTCGGCTCTTTTTACTTCATTGGATTAAATTAGGTGTGTTGCTTATGGAACTTTATAAATCCACACAATGACTGGAGGCGTCGAGCTGAAATCTGGAACCAAACCCGTGTTCTTCTAACCAGCTCACAAAATATCAACTACTTTTTAGAAAAAGGAATCTTGATACTTTTGATTTTTTCTTTGCATTTATTCTAATGTTCACTTGTGTTTTTGCTGTCAGAGAGAAACCCACTGCTGATAAAAATGGCTTCAAATAATTTATATAGATGCCTTAGACTTTTGCACAGTGCTGCACTTTGAAAACAACAGCTGTAAGCCACTTTCCTTTACATTGTGTGTGAGTTGGATCATGAATAGACCAGTGAATTTAATGCAAAATTACCTGTTGCATTAACTTACACTAAAAGCTCAGAACTTTTTTTTTTTTTTCCATTTTCCATAAAATTACCATTTGGAGATATTTAACCATGCGAGTGGCAATTTAAATGAAAGCTAGCGCAGTTCAAAAAGTAGCGATGCTGAGATGAGGATGATGGAGGGAGTTCGACCGAAAAAGGAAAATACAAAAAAAACAGAGGTATTTGAGCGGAATATTTTGATATGTGCTGTTCATTAATTTTTCATTCAAAGAAGTTTTTATTCGGCGTGAACACTGAACCGTGTGTGTGTGTGTGTGTGTGTGTGTGTGTGTGTGTTGCTGGTGGAAAAAAAAAAGTGAGAGAGAATGAAAGACGTAGACAGCGGATGGAAAAGAGAGAAGGAGAGGGTGAGAGTAGACCGTGTTGGGAGGAGAAGATGCCCCAGATGTTGATATCGATGTTGTTTCTTTAGATTTAAAGGGAGGTGCTCCCCGGAGTCCCCCTCAGGGTAAGAAATAGCTTTTTTTTTTGCCAACTCTTCAACTCCACACTTCAATTTAGCCAGTTCTCACTGAAATATAGCTTGGAAGTGGATGGCTGTAACTCGATGACTGTTTCAACTGATTCGCGCAGCAAAAAACATCACAAAGATTGATTTTTATATCCGCTAGCTTTTCCACGAGTTTCCACCAACACTGTAGGCCATCTTTACTAACGACATTACAAGTGGCGGAAAAGAAGGAGAAGAAAAAAAAAAAGACAAAAAAAAAAAAGAAAGTATCGCATTCAAGGGCCAATTAAGGTGTGAGAGAGTGTTTGGCTGGTAAGGAGTGTTTGGAAGATGTGTCATCTGAGCCTTGAAAGGCAGCCGTAATGAGCAGGAAATATCTATCAACCATCGGCGGAGGCTGAGGCGTGAAGAGGAAGAGGGGCTGTGTGCTGCCGAGGGCTTGGAGTGTACGCCTCTGTCAGTTCCGTTCAGGATCAGTGGCCTGATCGCTTCATGATGTGGGCTGAAACAGGCCCGCGCCGGACTACCACAGGTATATGCAGGGCCTGCAGAGAATTGTGGAACTTCCTATAGAAAGCAAAAAGGGGCCTGCGATCTACACTGAGGGGGCTTGAGTTCCAGTGGGTTCAAATGGAGGTCAGTGTCAAGAATAGGCAAGTGATCCAGTCCCATAAGTTTGGTTTTGACATGCTGAAGCACTTAAAGAGTGTGTTCTCTGCTGAATGGTAAAGTACAGATTGTCATGATTTCATATGAACAGTTATATGTTAGTGAATAGTCCAGGGCCATTTATTTCAAATGAATGATAACTGCATCCGAGCTCTAAAAATGGCATAAATTAAGTTATAGCACAGATATAACTACCATATTTGATACACGTAATCTCATGGCGCCTGATATACACTTTTATAAACATTTCTAAAAGCTCTTAAAGAGTAATGAGTGTGATCTCCGCTGATTGGTAAACTACGAATGAAAGTACAGATTGTCTTGATTTCATTAGTCACAGTAGTCACACGACACGACCATTTCAAACTGATGCATCAGAGCTCTAAAAAATGAAGTAAATTTAGTTATAACACAGATATAACCACCATATTGGTACACATAATCTTTGAAAGAGCATTTCGCTCTTTTTTCATTCTTATATGACTCGTTCCAGTTATTCTGAAAAACTGAATAATGGAGACTTTGACCCTCCAGTCACAATCATGAAAAGCATTTGATTAGACTTTATTGTAGATAACATACCGCATGGCACATGACACACACTTTTATGGAAGCTTTTTAAGAGTAACGTGTTCTCTGCTGAATGGTAAACTTCAAGTGAAATTACGGATAGTCTTGATTTCATATGAACAGTTTTATGTGAGTGTGTAGTCACATGACCAGGCCCATTTACTTGAAGATGATGACTGCATCAAATCTATAAAAAAAGAAGCAAATCAAGTTATAACACAGATATAAATACCATATTTGGTACACATAATCTTCAAAGGAGCATCTCACTTTCTTTTTTATTTCTTGCGTAATTCGGTTCTATTAATTGGCGTGACTGATTAAGGGGAAATTTGACTCTCATTGCCCACCAGTCACAATCAGGACCAAGAAAAGCCTTTGGTTACACGTTATTGTAGGCAGCATACATAAGACTACATGACAGCTATGTAGGCCTGTTATGACACCTGACATAAACATTTATAGATATTAATAGACATTTATATTCCAACTAGCAACAGCTGTCATAACGTTTTCTGAAGTTAAGTTGAGTAAAGCAGCCTTTATGGCAGTTAGAATAGGGTATGCTTGTTAGAATAGGGTATTATTAGTGTTTATGTAGGTTTAATTGTAGGTCAGTTAATGTAGGTTTAAGTCAGTTGCCAAATACGTGTATATATATATATATATGTGTGTGTGTGTGTGTGTGTGTGTGTGTGTGTGGCTGTAGGGATTGCTCTAGACTGTACAAATCAAGCAGCTATTTTAATGGTATGACCAAGAAAAATGTCATTTTTGTCACTTTAAAAAAACTTGGTCTAGAAGAAAGTCATTTAAAAAATGAAAATTTTTTTTCCCCCTTAGAATATTAAAACTAAGTGCATTGTCCATTGTCTTTGAATTATATAAAACCTTGTATCTCCAAAACAGTAACTTAACAAAAAAAGACTTTTAATGTCAAAAAAAGAGATTGTATTTCAAGGGAGTGTTTTGTTCCTACAGTGATGATATGCTCTGATGAAACTACGAATCAAACTTCATAACACAATAAAAATGTTAAACTAATTAACTGTCAAAAGCTCACATTGTACCAATTATAGTATAGCTGTGTTTTGGCTGCAGTACAACAGTAGACGACAGTGGCAGGACACAGAAAGTCAAATTCATGCGTGCACAGCTTGTTTTTGTCTCTGCAGCTGTCAGGCACCCCAAATAAAAGGGGAAACTCCACTTCAAGAGGACCCTTCAAGCTGACAGCTTCTCAGAAAGCGGTTCCAGTTGTAATCAGAGATCAGGAAACGTGGCGAGGAGATATACATCTGCAGACAGCTGACCCAGACTGGTCACCTCCGAGGCTCTCTTTAGGAGCGCTGCTCTATAGGAATCTGAATGCATTTGCATTCTCATCATGCTGGGAATGAATCTGACAAATAAGTTGACTTCGATGTTGATCTGGCTCGGGAAGTATAAAATAATCGGTCATTTTCACAGAGCAGGATTTAATTTTCTACTTTGTCCGGCCTACGTCTACAATTGTTCATTTACGTTTCAGCAAAACGGCAGCGAGACGGCTGTCTCTGTGGGTTTTCAGCCTCGTTTTTTCTCTCTGGCAGGCTTCGTTCCTCCTTTACAAGGCTCCTTTAGATTTGTCTTTCTCCATTTTGCTGGCGTAAGGAGGGACGTGTGCGGTAGTGAGTGTGTAGGTGGTATGAGATACACATTCATGATCCTGAGATCTCTCAGAGGTATCCTCTCTTTTTTTCCTATCTCTCTCTCTCTCTCTCTCTCTCTCTCTCTCTCTCTCTCTCTCTCTCTCTCTCTCTCCCTCCCTCTCTCCCTGTTTCCTTCTCTCTGTGCTATAAACATCCTCGTGGACATCAGACAGCCTCTTCATGTGGTTATGAAGTGTTGTTATCCTGAGGGCGAACTGTTGCTGTTCCAGCCACTGCTGGTTGCGTTTGCGCTGCTGTGGTGGCGATTCCTTCCTGCATATCCTCCAACCAGCGTTTCCACACGCCCATCATAGGCTTCATAAAGAGGATCATACTCCACGTTTCATGTGCGCTGATGGCTGGCAGACACGGGCTGATGAGAGCGAAAGGACCTCAGGCCAAGTCCACCCTAACAGCAGGCTGAAGGGGTCCAAGCACTGCCACTCTGTCTTGAGATGAACAATCAAGCTTCTTTGATAGTAGGATAGTCTAACACTTACCATACAAGAAGGTTTTCTGTGTTGCTGTCCAACTAAATAATTGATTTTGCATCATGTTGGAAAATTTAGAGTCAGTTATTTTGGCGCGAACTTCAGATTTGGTCGAAAGAATAATGTTGATTGCTCTGGCCATTTACAATCAGAATCAGAATCAGGAAAGTTTATTGATCCCAGAAGAAATTGTTTATATTATGACTGCACCGACACATAGAAACACAGAAACCGGAACGAAATAAAATATAATTTAAATAAATCTAATAAAAACTCTGCAGAATAAAAACTCAGTATGAAATACACTATACTATATACACAAAACTGGGTATAAATACTATAGATAAGTAACTTACAGTTAAATGAATTACTACTAACACACATTGTGGTTATGTTATTGCACATGATAAGGATAAGTAGTGTATAAATAATACTGACAGACAGTATCATGGCTGATTGGTTGAGTGCTGGTTGGGGAACAGTAAGAAAAGAAATGGTGGTGAAATAAGAAGATAACTGTTGTGTGTGAATACAATCTAAAAGTGTTCAAAAGAACTTATTAATGTACTTGAGTTTAAGTCAAGTTAACTAAGTATGACACTATTTGCCCATCAGTTCTATTCACAGGCTGCCTTCATTTTCAAATGTCATTCCTAATGTAATTTTTCCTTTTCACGTTTGAATAAATGCATGAATCTGATTGATAATGTACTTAACCGCCTATTTAAATACATAAAAAAGGTCAAGTGAATTCTTTACGTCTTTGAGTGCCACTTCAGAACCTCATGGCTGATGTCCCCACATCCCCGAAGCGCGCCGTGATTGACAGCAGTTGGAGGAGCGGGAACAATGCAGATTTGGGAGGAAATCTTCAATAAAACAGCAAAACTAACGTGCAGCACATTGAGTGTGTGATAAGGAGGCGAGAGCAGATCTGTGTTTCAAACAGCGCTCCCCCAACGCGACGCTGCCAGAGGCGCTTTTGGCCAGAACGCACCCTCGCTACATGCCAAACACGGTTCGCACCAAAAGAAATAAACACAGCATCCACAGTAATCCCCCAAATTCAAGCTTATTCATGTTAAATCTGGAGAAGAATACATACAGCTTAGCAAAGCCCCCAAGCCTTCCACCATTCAGGCTCAAAAACCTCCCGCCATTCCGCTCGTGTCACTAGGCATCGCTTTATTCCTTTTTCTTTTCTTTTCTTTTCTTTTCTTTTTTTATTTTATTTGTGCAACCGGACATCTTATGGCACACACAGATACTGGAAGACGGACAGCTTGTCCTGTACAGGCCTATCTCTCTCTCTCTGTATGTCTCTCGCTCTCTCTGTCTCTCTCTCTCTCTCCTTCTCCAGTTTTACGGTGTTTCAGAGCCAGCTGGCTTGTGCAGAAAGAAGAAGGGAAGTAAGCTCCTTATTGCCGAGTCGTGGTATTTGCTTTCCACCAGGGTTGAGTGTACTCATTATGCGATGTTCGCGAGGCTTCCAGTGCTAATTGGTCTTCCACAGAACACAGAGAAGACTCTTGAAAAATATGACTGCAGGCGATATAACCTAATTAGGAAGTTTGCCACTGTAAGGAGCTCAAATCTGGCCCTGTCACTAGCACGAACAGATAAACACAGCTATCTGCTCTGGTTTTTTTTCTTCTTCTTCTTCTTCTTCTTCTTCTTCTTCCTCTTCTACCCCCTTTCTTTTCGGTTTCATCAAAAAAAGAACATAAAGAACGAAGAGTCAATATGTTCACACATAATGCCAATATTATCTTTCTTCTTTGCTTAATGCTTTAATGGTATTTGTTCATAAAATGGATTAGAGGATTTGGTTGAGGATTTGTTCCTTTTTTTTTTTTTTGTTCCTTTTTTTTTCCATTGACGATATTGAGCCAATAAATTCTATAAATGTCAAGCTGAAAATCCTTTAAGACGTACACTCCGTGCTTTAGCACTTCTGTTTTAGTGTCTTGTAGTGTCACACATTCGTCACTCCTTTAGTACAGTGTAATCATTCGTATAAACGATCAAATTCAAATGCAACGTGATTGTGCATGTATTCAGCATGACTTTTACTTTTCTGTGAGTAAATTTGTTAAGGCCTCCCCTGTTTGCGGAGTGACAAGTGAATGAGTTCCAACTTTAACATGCTTTAATACTTGAAATACACTTTATTTTGATCACAACACACTTTTTTATCATCATGTATGGGCAAAGCCTTTTATTTGTAGCCTCACACTGCATAAAAATGCTTCTGATTGACATCTGGATGCTCACATTGTACATGAAGACATTCCTATCTGAATAAAAGGCAACAGTGTTGAAACTACATCAGCTTTGCTAATTTGTGCCATTTGCGTTGAAACTAAAACCAAGAAAGAAAAGATAATGTAAATTATCAGGGCAGGGCAAGATGATCTCTCTGTGGTCCACTTTTAAAGAGAGTTTAAGAATAGCTGTATTGACTTTTCACGATTGCATTCATTTGAACAGAGCACAGGCCAGACTTTTTTGAACTCTAATTTGCTGCTTGAGTTCACTTGTGTAGAAGTCATGGCTGTGTTTATGTTGACGTGTATTTTGCATGTGGCTTCAAGTAATTAAAGGCTGCTCAAAAAGACCGGCAATCCATCCAGTCATCCGACCGATCAATTAGTCCTCATTTGGGAAGTGACCCTAATCCTGAAGTTGGTGACGGCCAAATCAGGTTTGAAAATGGGCTAAAATCACACAATATATTTACAAATCTTTGGCTTACAAGGGCTGTACAAACCATGCTGTTCTGGCGATGAGCACTATTGGCAGGCTATCGGATTAAAGGCCTATGCTTAAAATATTCAGTTTAAATATGCCATATTTTTAACTAGTGGGCTAAAGTTGCCACACTTTGCAAAATGTTTGCCCACAAGCCTGTATTTTTTATTTTTTTGAAGAAGAAGAAAAACTCCTGAGTTGTAGCCATGACAGACCCTTTCACAGCCTTAAGCAGTAATCCTCTTGGGCACAAGCGTGTTTTATACCATCTTATTCCAAGATCTTATTAGTTGCAGTTAAAAAGCTTTAAGAAATGTCCACGTATGCAAGACAGTGCAGGTTTTTAAGGGGAAGGGGTATTTAAATCCTGCTCTCAGTTGTTCCTGGCCTACCAAAAAGACAAAGCGAAACCAGAAAAATATCATCCATGTGCTTTTCTCCAGATTCGCCCCGTCTTTCTCTCGAATGTTGTTACATTTCAGTGATAATCTCTGCTTTCCTTATCTTATAACATAATTGTTTCCATCCCACCACTGTCATTTTCAGTCGAACTACACTACAGTTTCTTTTTTCTTTTTTTTTGCCTAGCACTACAGTTCATGTCTAACACAAGTCAACAAGACCAAAGCCTGGCTTTGGAACGACAAAAGGATAAAAATACTGTGGCTCGTGTCTGAACCTTTCAGAGCGCGGTGTCTGTGATGGAAATCAGGGGGGAACTCATTCATAATGCAGGTAGGCAGTGGCTGGCTGAAACGCACTGGAGGATATCATAGCGAGAGTGACATCGGACAGCCAGAGCCGCTCTCTCTCCGCCACGCTCGACTGGAGTTTCCAGAGGGCCTCCACCGGCCTTCTTCTTCTGTCCCCTCTCCGGCCGGGTCCCAGGGGCACAGCTGCGGCCTGAGTGACCTCCGGGGGAGGGCTGGGTGCCGGCCGTCTGGGCCCAGGGCGATGGAGGAGACGAGAAGGGGTGGGAGGGGTAAGTGTGTGTGTGTGTGTGTGTGTGTGTGCACGTGTGTCTGTATATGTGTGTGTGTGTGTGTGTGTGTGTGAAGGGGACAGGTTCTGGGCGTCTGCCTTTGAGCCAGGGGTTTTCTGGCAGGCACTGCAGGCCGCGTCGCATTCTGACAGAACAAGTGTTGCATGAGATGCACGGGCGGGTCTCAGAGATCCAGGAGCAGGTGTTGTTCATCGACGGCCGCACTGGAGCGGAGACCCCTCAGCGCACGCAACCGCGGCCAAAACGCTCGGGCCAGGACCACTTCCCCAAACACACACACACACACACACACTTACGCATACACAAAAGCACGTACCTGCATACTAAGACACACTAATGATAATGGATTTGAGGCGATTAGGCAGCCAGATACTAATGGATCAGAACACACGAGCACACAGGGAACCACTGAGCTGCTGGCCAGCGAACGAGACCGAAAGGTGGGGAAAGGGCTTAATGTTCATAATGGCGGTAACTTGTGAAATGGCTTTAGAACATTTGCATTGTTAAAATGTAACTAATTCTAATTCATGGTGTCAGGGAAGAAAAGGGCAAAACCATTGGGGTCTTGGAGATAGTATCCATCGCTAGATCATTTTTTTTTCTAGTTGGATTGTGTATGCAGCTGTGTGTTAAACACTTAAAGAAACAAAGAACACACACTACTCAAGCCATTGTTCTAATTTGCTCCGTTCTGCAGTAAGAACTGGCCACAATGCTTTGGTGTAGGAGAGATTTTGGCATCCTCGGATCAGTGGTGGCAGCCATACAACACAGGGACACCGTCCAACAGCCCAATGCACTGGCCACTGCTGCAGCCAAAGAATCCGCTAACCTATGCTTAACCAAACCGTGACAACAACCGTCTCTTCACAACCTTTTTGTTTTTTAATCAGTATGGGACATCCATATAAAATATTTTGTTATAAATCTTTTCAATTATACAATACAGCTTCATTTTTGCTGGGCTGTTGAAACTGTGTAACACTAATAAGATAAAAAAATAAGATAAGGTGACCCTTGTTAGTCCCACAAGGGGGAAATTTGCATTGTTATTACAGCAAAGTGGACAGTACAAGAAGTAGAAGCAGCACAACCTATAAAAACTATACTATATAACAATATTATATAAAAAGAACTGTACATTATACAAAAATTCTATAAATGATACGTGTGTGTGTGTGTGTGTGTGCGCACAATTGGCAAATATGTAGTTGTGATTTATATTTTATTTTATTTTATTTATTTATTTAATTGTTTAATCATTGCATATCCTATCGCTTATTGTACCGGCTACATACCTGATGTCTGGAATGACAGCTGTTGAATAATATAGGCTGTTAGTGGGGTGCAGTTAGTTTATAGAGGTGCAATTGGGTGCCTTTAAGTGAATCTATATTGACATTATATGCTTGACCAGTTGAAAGGCAATTTCTAAAACTCAGGCCACCTATTGGACTTCATTACTTATTCCAGCCATTTGGCTCTTACAAACTACTCAGTCTAACGGTTGCCGTTTAAACTTTGATTGGGGCAGAAAAGTACAATGATTTCAGACCTTGGTACCCCTGTAGTGTATGTTTAAGTGCTTGCTGTGTAGGTGGATAGCTGGATCATTTGTGATCATTAGAGCAGGGCGAACACCAAAATATTCTGGACAAGTGTGCCCCAGGAGAGGTGTCAAGAACCTGTGGTTGAAATGTATCTGCACAGACATCTATCCATGCTTTGATTCTAATGGCTATCCAGAAGAATTCCATTTTCCCTCTTCCACTTGATTACCTATAGATCACTGCTGCTCCTTCAAGTCACAGGTGTTTCTCAGATGAGAAGAAGTGGAACCCTCTTGCTGGCTTATTTAGAGACTCGTTTTCTTCAAACTGAACTCTCCTAATGTGAGTTATTCAAGTTTTTCAAAGTTTTTCACAGCTCATAAAGTAGAAGGCTGTGTTTCTTTGAAACCCCTCATGTGTCTGTATACATTAATTACATTTTAATGCTGAAGTAAGTTAGTTGAATAGAGGACAGTTCAGTGGCATGGATCTTCTCGCTGTCTAGTGTTGTTTCATTCTACTCATCTACGAAGAGCAACCAAAAAGTTTCCACACTTTTCTATTTTTGTTGGAAACGGTGAAGACTGGAAGAGTAGTAACTGGGCATGTCTGAGAGTGTCACGTGACCAGTTCTGTCCGACAAGCCAGATGTAATTTGTTTTTGAAATAAATCAATAAATAAAGTTTACAAAAGTGCGTAAACTTTTCGAACGTCCCTCGTATGATATTTTGTGCACCAAAAGCAATTAATTAATTTCATGTATGTGTAAAATTCCCCTCATTTCATTGGGAAACAAAAACGAATGACAATGGCCTTTAGTAGGCCTAATTTTTTCTTGTATTTTATTTTTTATTTTTTAAGTTCACTTATGATGTTATGACCATTCTCCATCCTCTCGTTATCCTTTACAATTAAACAGGCTGTTTATAGTTACTTTAAGACTGATGCATGTAAATGACCCCTGTTCTGATTGGCTACTCTAATTTGTGCCCTCTTTATGACTTCAACCTGAATGGTTAGGCCCGAGTGCTTTGAACTGAGTTGATAAAAGTAAATGTGTTCATTTTCAGGCCATTTCAGAAACAACCATTTTTGTCTCCATACATGGACAATACGGACTGAGGAGTGAATGGTATGTTTGGAAACATTGTTTACATCAAACTTTTTTTTTTAAATGAAATAAAAATAATAATAATAAAGAAACAATTCCTAACTGACCTTTAATATGGACAAACAAAATATCACCTTTCAGTGTTATCTTTGAAAAGTCTATGCTTTTTTTTATATGGGAAATACCTTTTTCCTCATTTAAGTTATCACATGACCAGCACTTTACTTAAAAACCATACCTAATTGATGGCATGGTGTTGACATTTATTTTTAATAGGTGCTAATAAAAAGTCGTGACTGTTAATGTTAATTCAGAAAACCTGCCACATGACTGTAACGTGACTGATTTCAGCTTGTTAGCATTATGTGGATTACGCATTCAAAAGCTGTAAATGTCCAGCCACACCGGGCTCTAAGCGGGTGCCAGCAAGCCTGTAAGTGGCCAAGTCCTGATCCGGTGGCTGAAATTATGATAGTTCACTATGTTAAGCTTAACCAAACTTCCTGGTCAGTCGTCATTAGTGTGTGGGGTATTGGCAGGCTCGTTATATTTTATAGTAGTGCTCTGTAAAAAGCATCAGGACCTGAGCTTGGGCTGTATGTCAGAGTAATGGCCAGAAAAACACACCTCTCTCTCTCTCTCTCTCTCTCTCTCTCTCTCTCTCTCTCTCTCCTGAGTTTCAGCCTAACCTTCCGGCCCATTACTGCTCATTGTAGGATGGGGGTGAAGAATAATTGCATGGCTAGGTGACAGGCCATCTATCCATGTAGACCCATGCCGTTTCCTTCAGGAGCGCTGCCCAGTAATAGCAACATGCCCTGGAACACAAGCTGGAAAATGTACCTCATACCTGCCTGGATGTTTTTAGGCCATTAAGAATACCCTGCCATCTATATAAACCTGGAGAGTAGGGGGTCTCTCTCTGCTCCGCTGTACTGTAAGTGGCCAACAGTTTGATAGATCCGCAACTACTTCTGTAAATGCCCCGTCCTCGTCCGTTCCCGTTTTCAAGCTCTCTCTCTCTCTCTCTTTCTCTCTCTCTCTCTCGTCATTTTCACCATTTTTGGCTGCCCTGCCTATGGTATTGGCTGGATAGGCAGCTAGAGAGAGAGAGAGAGTGAGAGACAGAGAGAGAGAGAGAGAGAGAGAGAGAGAGACATCTTTTAAATTGCCCATGGAGATGTAGAGAGGAGAAGAGCAGTCATCTGCAGATAAAATGGCTATATTACATCAGCCTTGCTGTCAATTTCCATCTTTCTCACCACCCAATTCTGAATTCGGGTTTGCAGGTTTGATGGATAAACTGTGCAATAAAACATTACAGCTTTCAGTTCGAATTTTCCTCGTCTGTAAGTATTTTGGATGCTGATTATAAAAACAGTCTGTGCTTCTTTTGTATCGTCTATTCATAATGTTTCATTAATGCATTTATGTAGTGCGCACAATATCTTGTAATGATTGACCTAAGATTTCATGATTGCATGTATGACTTTATAAGATCAGGCTTTATAATGCATTATTATCTCAAAATAGTACTTAGTGCGCTCCACATGCACTAAAATAAAATTTCCTTAACACATAAAACATGTTTAATTAAAGAACACACACTAATTAAAACAAATTTACTTCTTTTAAAGCCTGTAAAGACAACATGATGTATAAAGTGATATATGTACTTAAAGTGCATTACAAACTTAATATCTATAATGTTCTTCTGAACAGGTATACACCTTAATGAAACCTTTATAAAGTCGGATACCCTTGCTTTATAAAGTGTTATGAATGAAATGATAAATACTTAAGATTGATTATATAAGCTTAAGAGCACTTATATATAGGTACTATGAAAGGCATAGAATGCCTTATAAATGCAACATGAATACATAATTTATTTAAATATATATTTGAAAGTCAAATATTTGACTACATGAGTTTTGGTTACCCAAAGAAAGAGAGCTTCTCCTTCAATATCAAGTCAGCTGCATTTTTAATTGTGTATCTTGAAAGATTTAGAAACAATATCTATTTTTTTTTTTAAATTGTACTTTTTTGTATTTTGTGTTATTTTGCGTTTTTCATATATTATAATGAACAGAATCTTTTAAAAAAGAACTTCTACAGTGTAAATATTGGGAAATATATCTATATAATATATATAATATTTATATAATAAATGTAGATAATAAATTTCACTGAGTATACTCCAGCAAGCATAGAATTGAACTGGTAGCAATTATGTTTAAATAAAGTAAATAATTCAAATAGACAATTCAAATGATAAACATTACATAGAATAATGCATTCAGTTTGAATGTTTATTTTGCCCTTTATAAATTAAATTTCCTTCGTCCAGAGGTTTGTTTGGCGGCAGTGAGCATGTTCAGGAGGAGACACTCGTAGAAAAGCTGTGGAGCTCAGTAGTGGAGCAACAGACAAAGAAACATCAAGCCCAACATAAAGGTTAGCAAAGCTGAAGGTGAATAATGGCATTTATAAGGCCAACCAATGGCCTAATTTGTCTCGAACGACATAATCAAGCTCACATGCTTGCGCTGGCCTTTCTACCTGTGGACGCTTTCTCTTTCTCTGGTGGCCTGGGATGGAGGGACGGAGAGGAGCAGAGGAAATAATAACGCAGCCGCCGCAGGTAGAGAGAGCGGGAATCCCTCGGGAATCTCCACGGCGACAACCAATGTTCCCAGGAAGGGCCGGCTTGCTGGAACTTTTCCCTCTAATAGACACAAATGGGCTCACTTTCCTCCTCTTTTATGAGACATTTTGTCTTCAGAGTGGCTGGCCAGGTCCACTGTGACAGCCTCTATTGGAATCTGTAGGCACACTTAGGTCAAAAACACTGCAGAATACACTTTTCTACATTGCGCAGCCAATTCCACAGGCAGATGGTGCACGCATATTTTCGCCAACGATATTCTCTGAACTATTCGGTCTCGCCTCGTTTCCAACGGCATGCCGATGTGTAGAAGTAAATGAGGTGAATGAGAATGTATCTAAATAAAAATTGGAAAAAAATATATATATTGTCAGGCTTTTATTGGCAGAAATGGTGGATTCTGTTTCTGGTGTGCAGCAGCCAGGGTCCTCACTTATTCTGAGAAAACTGACCATATCACCCCACCCCATCTCCAGAGTCCTCATTGACTTCCAGTTTCATACCACGTCCAGTACAAACTGTTTCTCGTCACACATAAAGCTCCGAGTGGCCTGGTCCCCAATTACTTGCCTAAACTCTTTCATTCATGTTTCCGTATACATCCCATGACTGGCCGAGTCAGGCCTTCTCCAAGTTCTGTAGTTGACCATGAGTGGTCAGTCATTTAGCACGGAAGCCTCAAAGTTATGGAACTCACTCTTCCAGTCCTTTTTTAAAGTCCCCATTATCAAAATCTTTGCTAAAGATTCTGAAGGTTTTCCTTACATGATCATTCGTACTCCAGTCTTTGTTTACAGTGTTTTGTTTCAAACTGAATTGCCTTATTAATCAAAATGCTGCTGCATGTCATTGCCATGAAAACCTCTTCATTCTTGCTCCAGTTTTAATTTATATTTTTTTTACTTGAAAATGCCAATATTGACAATTTTGCAAGAAATGGATCAATAGAACATGGAAAAAATGTATTAATTTACATGGAAATTTTGAATTTTCCCTCTCCTGATAAGTTACAATTTTGGAAACACAAGATTTTGCAACAATAGCAATGATTATGTCATAGTCTATTATGTCTTACATGGGTTTAAGGACTATTGAGCATGCAAAAGATGTTTTATAAATAAAACTAATAGTAATAAGTGATCATTTATACAACAGTTAGTTCCAGTGGTACAGGTTGATTGGTGGACGAGCTCTAACAGTAATGTGATTTGTGATGAAGACACTCTTTCCCACAGTAATGATATCATTTCATAGCATAGCAACACCAGTTCCTCACTTTACACTTCAATAAATGATGCTAATTTTCTACTTTAGCACCTACAAAAACAGAAAATTAGCACATTATATAATTTTTATGATATAATATTTAAGCTGTAGCCTGTTTGGTGTGCTTCTCAACAAGAGTGTGATATCAAATCTACGTGAAATTCCAAGCTTGTCGTCATCCTGATGTAGTTTTTGTGGTCAGTGAGAGTGGAATGGCTAACCAAATCTGAGCTAAATTTGAAATGACAAGAGTTTTGCACAAAGGATCCTACTATTTTTGGCAGAAGGAATTGCTTGGATGAGTCTAATGGCTAGATGCTAGCTCAGGTTGTTCTTTAAAGCTTTGTTTTATTGTCCTCAAGGTATTAAAATGTTTATGATCAAGTATTTGTAATGCATTTAAAGGTATGGAGGAAGTTTGTACTCAAAGTGTTGTTTCTTCTTAGAAACTGAAGACATTTTATCAAGAACTATTAGTGAGTGTGACATTCTATGAGTAAAATAGATCAAAACACAAAACTGGCAACTCATTCCTTTTTTTGATCGCACTTGTTTTTCTGTCCTTTGGTTTTTTTTTTGGTTTTTTTTTTACATGCTTTTTGCTTTCAATGCCCCTTGTGACCCAGTCCATCCAGCTTGTCCAAACGAAATCTTGAGGGGAAAAGGCGAGGATCCAGACAGTTTGAGATGGGGGTGGGGGCCCTGCTGCAGAGCTGACATTGGCCTTCTACAGCAGGCAAGGCCAGACGACTGCCAAGCTAACAGTAGTAAACAATCAGGGCCTACCAAGTGGAAAACGAGGAGGGCAGAGTGAGTGTGTGAGCGGACAAGGGACTGTTATTGGATTTTATGGCCTTGTCCCCTTTGCTTCCATAAGGTTAGAACAATTTGAAACTGCTCATGATCTTACCATTCATTTTAATTGACCCTTCAGCCCTTTCAGAATGACCCTTCAAGCGATGGCGGCTTTCAAACACGTGTGCGAAAACTGAAACGGTTTGGTAAAAGAACTGGTGTCTCGCTATTTATTTATTTCTTTATTTATTTATTTACACAAAACACAATAAGATACTAATAAAACTGCTCTAAATCAACACTGATGCATGTTAGAGTCGTAAGACTTACGCATTACACATTAATGCGAGCTCACGCTTCACAAGTAGACTCAAAATTGTCCATGACTGGCTCATATTTATTTTAAAATATTGTTTAAAGCTGATTTAAAAAATTTTGCCCTATCATAAAAGTTTCCTTAAAGTTAAATTCATTGACAGCAAATCATACTTATCGCTTAAATGCTACATCTCATTTCCTTAAAAGATGTGAAAACAACTGAAGGTAAAATCAATAAGCTAGACAGTCTCCAGCCTCATTTGTTAACTAGCGGGAAACATGTGTGTTTAATTGAACTAAAAGCAAATGAGTCAGGATGCACCCTGATTGAACTAACGGAGTTAGAACTGGGCATCACGGGTGCTGGGAGCGATCCGGCTCCGTCCAGCATAAGACTGACTGACTGCAGCTCCTATTGCTGAAGTGCGAGGTCAAGGCTCACTCAGTTTGACTGGCAAAGCCTTGACAAAGAACTTCACAATCAGAGAGAGGGAGAGAGAGGAAGAGAGAGAGAGACAGAGGGAGAAAGAGAGAGACAGAGAGAGAGAGAGGGAGGGCAGACGAGTAGGCGTTTAGGCTGAAGTCGATCAGTCAGGCAGTCAGTCATGCACTTCCTCAATCAGTTCCCATTTACCAGGCCAGCCCAAGGCTGCTCTCCTCCTGCCCGTCAACACCCGTCCACTGCAGCTGACACCACTGCTGCCATTTATCCTGCTCCAGCAGACCACACACAAACACACACACACACACACTCACACACACACACACACACACAAGCATAGTTGTACTCTCTTGCACGCATGCTATTAGCTCTATTCTAAATGCTCCTGTAGAGCTACAGAGCTACATGCACCCAAAACAAACAAAACTATATAAACTCATACTCACATACAGAGCTTCTTACAGACACACACACACCAGGGGCTGCACAGACTAATGAAATAAACTAGTTGACACTGTGGGTAGCAGGTGACCAGTTGCGGCCTAAAATACATCAGCAGAAAAACTGCAGTGCATGACTAGGGGGAAAGTTCAGAGAACAGTTTTTTTTCTGCTAAACACAAACCCAGAGAGTTTTATTGGTACAGAAACACTAAATGGTATGAAGCCAATTCCACCGCATGCTGTGTAAAACTACACTGAAATAGAGTCTCCTAAACTAGACTAGAGTGTAGGTTTTGAAAACTACCTGCTTTGACTAACTGCAAACATAAGTACGCAAAACAAACTTGCATGGTATATTGGTTGGCAAACGTGTGAGTATGTCATTTACTTGCTATTAATAACTTCCAGCTACTTTCTTGAATTACTTTTAAAAGCAATATAGCATGAATGTATTACATCTAGAAGCTATTTCTCGCTCTGAAAGGCTCAATACATTTTTGCCTTGTGGGAATGGCCTGCTTTTTACTAGTACAGAGGCTGATGCAATGGTGTTTGTTTCTAACCAGGCTTATAAAAGTGTTGTATAGAGGCATGGATTGTCATCAAATTGAAAATTCTTAAATGTGTGGTGATTTTAAAGTGTAGTTTTTATAGGTCAGTATGTAACAGTTTTCTTAATGAGACTCAATGAATTAGAACACAAACTGTCCAGCAAATTGCAATGGATATCTCAGACCTAAAAGTGCTGCAACACACATACACTCAAACCAACAAAATCTAGCATAGCTACACATAATACAGCTACATACACACACACACATACACACGTACACTCAAATCAACAAAGTCTAGCATATCTACACACAGTAGAGCTACACACACACACACACACACACACACACACACACACACACACGTACATACACATACATATGTATATAGTCTCACATTAGTACTCGTGTAGAACTGCTCCCACCTCGTAGCGCACAAACATCACACACACACACACACACACACACAGGCAGAAACATTTGCACATTTACATATATTCATACTCTCACACCTGGTCTAGAACTTAGCCTGCAGGATCAGTTGTACTTTTAAGCTGAGGGTGGTATTTAATTGCGAACACTGTAATTCTCAGCCACTAATTTGAATACAAACTGATGTGGCCATACAGACGGAGGGAAAGGTCAGAACACAGGGTCAGTCATACTGCGTCTCCCCTCCAGCACAGCAAGCTTCAGTGCGATGCCCAAGGGTGCAAACCACAGTGTTGAGCTATCAACACGTTTAACATTTCACCATTACTGGACGTGCCTCTTTAGTCACTGTGGTCATTAGTCATTATGATGTTAATGCTGTTTTTATAACGAACGTTAGGATCATGCTTTATGTAAATCGAATATTCCTAAGTGTGCAAAATGGGTACATTGCTTTGAGGGGAAAAATCCTGCTTGTTTTAAGAGTCAACCTGATAGTTTTAAGTCAACTTTAGGGCCATTTCCACCAAAATTTCTTCAAAAATTCAGAATTTCTTCATAATTCAGTTGGACTGATTTATAATGGTGCACTGTACAGGAACTTACCTATACAGAGGGGGTTAAATGAGCCAGGGGTCTTGATGTCTACCGTGTAAATATGGACTTTGTTTACCATCCAAATCAATAAGTGAATCTGCAGTTTTTACATGTAATGTAATACTTTCTGTATCTCTAGATATTAGCCACTGGTTCCTATCACCACAACTGTGAACAAATTTGTCTCTCATGGCACAAGTCACATTACACACATGCTGCATAATTCTGAGGTGAAATTAGTGTGAAATCCTTTGGCCTGGTTGCGAACATCATTCGCAACTGTGTTTTCTCTAGCGATTGAAAGTTGAGTGCACAGCTCTTCAAACCCGAAGAAAAAAGCATAACTTTTGACAGAGTAGATGACAGTCATAGTGTATACACACATCATCACTGTCCAAAAATCTCCAAAATGGTAACATTACAGGAGAAGGTGTTCTTAGCTTTTAATGTAAATTTATGTAAATAGATTTAATTTAGAAGTCATTCTGGGATATTGGCATTGGTCCGTTCATCCCAAAATGTAAAAGATAGCTTCTCAAATGGTGTAGAAATGAAACCAACACATAAATAAATAAATGATGAAAAAAAAAAAAACTTTTTGTACAATGATTGACAATGAGACTTCTCATTACAAATTCAGTCTTAATGTAAAGTTTGGCATAGGTCATTTTCGGTCAGAAAGTTTTGCCCCACATTTCTTCTTTTTACATAAACCTTCACCAGCCATGGTTTTACAGAGCACAATATACAGTCTTTGAAGTTCATCAGAGATATTTTCCGTGAACCCAGCGCACCTGAAGAGACTCTTCTCTGGGCCACGATAGACCCATCCATTGTGTCATCTGGCCTCCTCTCCTGTCGGTGAAGTTTCTCCGACTTCAGAAACTGTCTTCAAAGCCAATCTGACAAAGAGGCCATAAACATGCAGACACCTGAGCTGTGGGCCCAGACAAAGAATGTTGGGATTTCTTCCTGTGGATGGGTATCAAAAAAAAAAAAAGGAAAAGAAAAAGAAAGAACGCTCTTGCATCAAATATTCATTCTGAGGGCATAAGAAGCGGTAAATTATACATACCTTGTCTGCGTATTTAAAAATGTGGCATAATATGATTAGCATAGATATTTGAGCGTGATGACGAGCGGGTCTCCTGCACACAGCGGCGGCGTCTGAAGGAGAGAGACCTGAACGCCATTCGCTTCTTTTTGTTCCCCCTCCAGCGCTCTGTCATCGCCACATCTCATTAAAGTTTAAACGGAGCCTTTTTTAATTGTCACTCTTCTGACAGGTTGATGGGGATGAGGTGGAAATTAAGCTTCCTCCAACATGCATAATGCAATTTGGGAGTCCATTGTTAGTGCATGGAAAGGACTGGGGCTACGCTGGGTGTCATCTAGTCAAGTTATTATTGCATTTTTATTTTTAGGCGTTTTCCCAAAAGTTGGGCTGCTTCAGGTAGACGACGCACGTCAACACTGCTTTTGTAGGTCACACATAACTTTTACAGATTTATTCACACCGCCTCTGGTCAGCACACCATAACGTTGATTTCTCACATTCTTAGATACACTCTTGAAGAATAAAGGTTATTGAACACATCGTCACTGATTGAACAAAACCTTTTCTCTCCATTTTTTTACTTTTATGCATAGATTAAAAACACCAGCCAACCTTTATAGTGTGTCTGAGTTTTGTAATGAATGAAAGGACTGATAGCAATGGCCTAAAAAGTCCATTTTTACACGAACCTTCATTATAGGTTATTACTTCCTTCGATAAAGTTGTAGTTTTGGAAATACAAGATCTGGAGACGGAAGCTTCTGAAAGCAACAGCATGGAAAAAAATCTTTGATTGGTGGATGGTCTTGAAACTTTAAAAGGTTCCTCCATCTCTTTAACCAAAGAACCATCCACTGAAAGGTTCTATACTGTACCAAAAATGTGGTATTACGCCAAAGAACCATTGAGAATGGCAGCTTTTGTTTTTTCAGAGTGTAAGCAGAATGGTTGAGCCAAATTAACTCTGTATTCTTGAGCCAGACGGACAAATCTGGGTCCAGAGGTTGTAGCGGTGTCACGGGTTTTGCTCCAGGTGGTTGTTAAACGTCCTGCAGAGCTTTCTATTCAAGACAATGATTTTAGGTCTGTGTGTCATGGTGTGAGGCCATAGCAGCTAACCCCACTGTTAAAGACAGCTCATTCCTCAGAGTCTGCTCTCTTTCTCTCTCTCTCTCTCTCTCTCTTTCTCTGTCTATCTATCTCTCCCTCTTAAGGCCTCTGATGGGTTGCCCTTCGTCGTGTTCACTTTGGCTTCAAAGCTCTACCCCACATGCATGCCTGGGGCTGGCTGCGTCTCCCCCTCCCGACTCTGATGCCTTCTGACTCCTCTGCATTCTCCTGTTTATGAATCTTTAATAGATGACAGATCTGTTTTATAAGCACACCGAGGCTGGGCCTCCTCCGTGTCACTTTTGACACCGATGCCACAGGGAGGAGCAGCACTCGGGCTACTGCACCCCTCCTCACACACACACACACACACACACACACTCTTACACAAGTAGACACACACTTCAGTGGGTGAAAGATGGCATTGGGAGTCATTTGCCACTCAGAACTGCATCATTCATGTTTTGTTGTCTAATAAAATAACGTTCCAGTGCAGGCTGTACTGTAGTTCATTATTTAATTATTGATCTTGATTACTCAGTGAGTAGTATAAGTATTGTGAAAGTGATATGTAAGTTATGTTGAACTGAAATGTAACCCTGCAATACATAGATCTGTAGGGTGTCTTTGTAATGTTTTGTTTTTTAGTATGTACAGTATTTTTAACTCTACTGTACACAGGAGAGTTGTGTACAGAAGTTTGGGCACCCTGCTCGAGGTACGTTTTGTTGATATATCAAGTGAAAATTGCCCACATGTCTACGGACAACACACTTTCTGCACATTTTAATGAACAATTACTGTTAGTTGACTAAATATTTAGATCAAAATATATTAACTGCTTGTGCAGACACTATTTAATATGGTGGTCATCAAGGGTAGGCCCAGGCCCCTAAAGCTGAACATTTGAAGTCATTGTAAAGTATTTAATGTACACATAAATATCAGGAACAGCAAAAGAAATCTGTGTAAATGCAGTATAAAGTATGTTTGGAAGACACTTTGACCGTTATGATGCTTGGTAATCTTACTTTGCTTTTTGTTTATCACGTTGCTTTTTGTTTTTTGCAACTGTTACTATTAATAATTGCAATGAAAATTGGTGTACTTTATCAGATTGGATTTTGTCATCATTTTATAGATCCAAAAAGCCACTTGAGGCCTTCTGCCATGGCTAACAGGAGATATTAATGGTGGTGAAATCACTATAACATGCCTCTCTCGTGGCTTATTGTTTTACTGCAAGTTATACGTAGGCCAAATTTGCAAGTCGTCTTAAAAGGTCTCAAAAGGTGGGACAATCATGCACTTTAACTTCAATTAGGCGTGTAAGTCGATGGAAACGCACCACAGTAAAGCAATTAGGAGCAATGACTGTCACCCATTTAAATGCAAAACAAACTTTCTCGGGTTTGATTGAGCGCTCTGTGTAAGCATGGCCACATATGAGTGCGCAGCCCTGATGTGTTCACATACCATAGTGCCATATAGTAAAACAGCAGTGCCGGTTCACTAGGTGGCAAGTTTTATAAGCCCCCCTCCCTGACACACACACACACACACACAGACACACACACACATTTGCAGCTCTTTTCTCTCCTCCACTCTTCATGAGAGATCACAAGTCAGGAGAAAGCAGAGTGCAGTGCGTCTCCTTCATGCTCTTAATCACTTTATTGTGAGATGAAGTGAACTTGACAGGCCAGGCTATTGGAACACTGCCTCTCTAAGTTGCAGTTGGGTTGATGCCCCCCGGGACCATGCCAGGGCACTGACAGCTAATTGTTAATTGTTGGAGGGGCATCCTGGCAAAACGTCGACGTGCCAACTCATGGCCCTCCGATTGCTTCCATTCAGTCTCATTCTCTCTCTCTCTCTCTCCCTCTCTCCCTCTCTCTCTCACACACACTCTCTCTCTCTCTCTCTCTCTCTCTCTTTCTCTCTCTCCTCTCCCTCTCTCTTTCTCTATCTATTTCTCTCTCTCTCTCTCCATCTCTCTCCTCTCCCCCTCTCTCTCTATTTCTGTCTTTCTTTCTCTCTCTCTCTCTCTCTCT
>JBBPCZ010000115.1:43207748-43221666 GCA_037974445.1 Brycinus macrolepidotus | reverse complement strand
TCTTTCAGGAAAAAAACGTGGGAAAAAAAAAACCTGTATATCTATATATATATATATATATATATATATATATACACAATAAATCACAAAATATAAAAAACAACTAGTCCCTAATCTCTAATTTTTATAAGCAAGTCTGCGACCATTTTCAATTGGATGTGTTTTACACACTCTCTGTTTTCTCCTCCTCATTTCATCCAGATCAGCTCAATACCTTCCTGGTTTTTAATATACATGTAAGCGACTGCAGTCAGGCTTTCCGCCTCTCTGACAAGGCACTTAAAACTCAGCATATCAAGAAAAAATTAAATAAATCCGAGAGTTTTCACAAATAAATCATTCATTCTGAAACCAAGACGATGGCGTACACTGGCTAAAGATCCCTTTAGCTCCAACCCGGAAATGATTTTCGCCAGAGCTCTAAAAACACAGGGATGTCTGTGTGAATAATTTGACACAGTGTGAGTCATATTCCATTACCATTCGTATCACATCATTCAGTGGATCTAAACACTCAAGAGTGTGAACTGACTTGACTGAAATGTGTACATCACTACTATGGGCGTAATTGTCTCATACGCTTTCCAACACGATTTTGTCTTTGCATACTTTTTGCAATATTTATGCTGGAAAACACACTGGCATTAAAACTTTGGTATCACTTGTATTATTATGTCACACTTTATTGTAATAGTACTCATTTTATTAAGGAATAACTTACTAATAATACTTCATAATAGCAACACTGTAGTTTGAATTACTACGAGGTAGACACTAGAAGGTAGTCACACACACACATACACTGTATATATATATATATATATATATATATAATATTATCTGTCATTTAATAACTCACAGGTGTAATATTACACCAGGGAGTTATAAAATGACACATAATATTACGTAATTATTCATGTACAATCCTTTTCTGAGGGAATTTATATAAAATTTATTTATATAAAAATACAGAGCATTCTGGATTCCTCAATTTTTTTTACAGCTTTAAACAAATAATTTTTAATTAATATTTTATTTTGTTGAAAATAGTGATTCCAAACTTTTGATCTGAAATACCTATATAACTTTTGAACACTAGTGCATTTTATGCAGAAATAATGGACTATATATTTTAATCTAAATCCAGTGCATTTTTAAGCATGTGCAGTTTAAGCAGCCCTTAATCTAAACATCTGAAGTAAAATCTACAGGATCTACAGAATCTACAGGATTTCTATATGAATGTCACAGTCATTTGGGAAAATCACTGCAGTTTACTAAGAAGCACTACACAAGCACAAGCATAATCGATTTCTTTAAAACAGTGTAGTGCTCAAGGTTCCCACCTTCTATAGATTATTGTAGATTATTATGGAAGTATTAAACAGCACTATATAAATATTATAGTTTGAAATAGCATTTCTTTATAAGAGGTGGCTTCTAATGAACTTGCCTTTACAGTGAATACTGAATTACATAGAGGTCTCCTGTATGAGACTGAAGCAGAAAACCAGACAACAAACAACACTAAAACACAGCAGTTACGCTTCAGGAAGAGTAGACTTTAGAGAAACAGCACACAGCTACTGTACGCAGTGTCATCCCCATTAAGCAACGCCCGCACATCTCCTATAGAACTGACGCACGGGCCCAGTCCAATCAGAAAGCACCCGGAGACTTCGGCTGCTTTGCAAGAAAATAAATGAAAAGCAAAAAGCAGGATGAAAAGGAGTGGAGTGCGAGAATGTGACATTATGACAAACAATAGACATGTTCTCCAAAAGCCAGACAAAGGCGTCGGCCCCACAGTGAGTTCAACATTAATCC
This sequence comes from Brycinus macrolepidotus, assembly GCA_037974445.1. Taxonomy (NCBI): domain Eukaryota; kingdom Metazoa; phylum Chordata; class Actinopteri; order Characiformes; family Alestidae; genus Brycinus; species Brycinus macrolepidotus. The sequence goes on along the minus strand of JBBPCZ010000115.1, from coordinate 43,219,839 downwards.
AAACTCCGCTCAAATCCGGATTCCGAGTCCATTACTTGGCACCAGCGAAAAAGCTATTTCCTTTGATTTATGTAAGTGTGACTTTGAAAGTTATAAGAAAAAGTATAAAACACATGCACTTTTGGTGGCAGGTGGTTCCGAAAAACTCAGGTTCAAAACTTTTGGGCTCTTTTATTTGGACGTTGGAGTCTGAACTAATACAGATAAAGAAAATGTGCAATGGCCAGAGGTCAGAGTTCTCCATAAGGTCGCTATCTAATAGCCCAAAGCCTCTGAGAGGTGCTAACAATAGCTCTTTGTGTTAATGTGGAGGAATCATCTGAAACAGTGCTAAACTCTTAGGAACCAACCAGGAGCCCACGTGGGCCCCATTTAGGTTTCTAATTGTTTTATTTACATCCATAGATTTCTAAGCATTGTGCTCCACACTCTCCGGAGTATGGCTTAATGAAATATTGAGTTCACCGAGCCACGGACCACACAGAAAAAAGCTAATGTGTGTGTGTGTGTGTGTGTGTGTGTGTGTGTGCGCGCATGTGTGTACGCTAAAGGCTATAGTAGAGTGGATTCAGCACATCAAAGCCAACACAAATCTTCACATAGAAAACCAGATTACTGCTAGTCAGATTAGCTCGGCTCTTCACGTACGGCAGGCACGGCAAAAGAGGCTGATACAATTTACTGTCAAGAGCGCTGCATACTTAAAATCGAATCGATAGCTCAGTGCCATTCCTTGACAAATGCCGACTTTTAGGACAATCCTATTTCCGGGGCGAGTGAGGAAATAGGAATAAGTTGCAGGGCTGAAAACAGCTCCGGCTGTAATTTACACATCATCGCGGCGGTGTCACTGGAAAGTTAGCACTGATTTTCGGCCGGTCGTCTCGCCGCACTGTCAGCCTCGCAGGCTGAGGTTATTTTTATCCGAGAGGTGCGTCTCAGTGGCCGCAAAGCCTTCCCTTCGAGGGAGGTGAAAGGAGATTTCGAATGCAACTGTGTCATCCTGTCTAACGGCATCACAGAGCTGTACAGGTGTGATCCAAAACCGAGTGATGGAATTTAGCATGTAGCCCCGTCGCTCACATGTTTTCCCTTGACCGATCAGACCTCATTCAATTTTAGACATGATTTTCTCTTTTTTTTTCTCTCTCTCTCTGAAACTCTTGATGGCTGGTGTCAAGACTGCTAGAAAGTTTGACACAGGTAATCTAGGACAAGAACAGACTGATTTAAGGGCTGATCAAAAGGCTTTGAGCACGCTGGCAGTTTGACTACTAAATCTGCAGTTAAAATGTGGGGTAATACTTGATCGAAGGGCCACATTCGTAAGGCTACATGACACATACATCTTTTATGACGACCGACAGAAACCCAGATTAACATTTATAAAGGTGTATTCCAACATGCATCAGTTATTCCAAGTGCCACTTTGGTAAATTTCACCCCAGACACTTGTTGGAATAGGTACATATTTATATGATCTTTGGGTTATATTAGTTATATCAGTAACGAAAGGCCTATTTAGATGTCAAGTAGCCTTATGAAAGCCTTATGAGCACTTCTGTACCGTAAATTGGATCCGTTTCTGTTATTTAATTTTTTTCCTTCCTTTTTAATATAATTAAGGTTACTTTGTAATAAAGGGGAAAAAAATCATATCTCGACCCCAGTACTTGAAAGCATTCGAGTCTTGTGTTAAAAGTAGAAAAATTAGGACACCCGGTTGTGCAGTCTTTGTTTCCTGTCAAGGCAGGAAAGAAAAAAAAAGGAAGGAACAGTCAGGAAAGAGGAAAAGCGAGTATTCTCCTGATGATTTAGAGTAAAAATCCTTAAAATGGTAAAAGGCTGCAATACATCACTTAAATGTAGGTACGTTGAGCAGTTAGTGAACGCTGATTTGGTTTGCACTGAGATGTTCCAGCACGAAGCCTGGGCCTGTGGGAGCTGGATTTTCCGCTCAGTCTCATTCGACAACGCTCTGAGCTGGAGCTGGCCTCCGCCACAGCCGGCCCCTCTGATCAAATATCGGCCATGAGCGGGTGTTACGGGGGGTGGGGGTGGGGGGGAGGTGTGCCTAACGTGGATATTTTCATGAAGCTAACGGGCATGCTCTGGCCCCTCTGCGAATTCTCTTAAAAGTAGTCAACTCCACTCCATTCTGAGCAAGGGAGGGGGTGGCCAGGGCAAAGAGTGTATGTGTGAGTGTGTGTGTGTGTGCGTGTGTGTGTGTGTGTGTGTGTGTGTGTGTAGAGGGGGGGACCTTGGCTGAAGCACCCCCGGAATGTCGAGGGACTCCCAAACAGCATTTAGCACTTTACTGACCTTGAGCCCACCTTTTCATTTTTTTCCAAACGTCCTAGCGGAGTGAGAATTTTTTCCAGTCATTTTCAAGTCGTTTGCTCGGCCTCTGGAGGCCAGAGCACTTGATTGACCAGCGGCTTTCAGACCACGCTCATGTTGAAGAGAAAAGGAATGTACGGCATTGCGGGGAGACGTATTTAAAAGTTCCACTCCGTCTCCGAAAGAGAGAAAATTCGACTTTGCACTATCAAAATGGGAAATTTTACAGAAGGCTAGAGATCTGAGAGCGGGCGCCTCTGGAGACGGAGCAAGCGGCGCACGAAAATTGTTAAAAGTGAAAGCTTAGATACATTCAATATATCCCTTTTTTGCTATAGAACTCATCTTGAACTGTGCAAGGAATAAAGGCAGCGCTTTCCTGTGTCTTATGAAGAGATATCTGAGAGTTATTGTAAATGAAAGTAGCTGGTTATGAACATCAGGACACACATATACAAACCCAAAGCGCGGCTTTCTTACTTTGGTAATAAATAGCCGGCAGATTGTCTACCTGGGACACTCTGGTGGCGGGGAGTTGTAGTCGGTGTTATTGTGGTCTAGTGTTTGGGGACTGGTGTCCATTAAATATGAATGTGGCGAGGTTCTATCATTTAGATACTGGGTGCAGAGAGATGGGGTGAAATTAGAAGAAAAGCATGATAAAGGCAGAGGGAGTGAGTGTGTCTGCTTCTGCTCGAAGCTCCTCTCCACAGTGAGAACTGTTCCTTCTGATAGTGCCTTAAACAATGCTGTGCTCCAGTCCGATTAGGATTAAATGTGTTTTTCCTGCCGGCACTGGCTGCTGGGGATTCCTCCAGTGCAGGCCTCTGAGCTCTCAGAGCAATAGCAGTAAATTAGTGTGCACCTGTTCATGTGTTCTGATAATACCTCTCTGGGGGTGGCTTTATATATATATATATATATATATATATATAAAATAGAAAAACCATTGTTTTGTTTAACTTCCAGTCTGATATCCTTTTAAAATGGTAAAAGGAGCCACTTTTAGAGTCTTCTTTGCCCAAGTATGTACACATTTCTTCATCAGATATGGACTAATGTTCCATACAGTTTTTACTTGTTTAAATGCATTAAAATGGTCACGTTGGTATGACTAGTAAAATCAATAGTGACAAAATGAAGCATTTAACCATTGCTATTTTAAACATGCTTTTTGCGTCTTAGAACAGTTCTGCAGTAGGAATGATCTCCTCAGATGCTGTGTATTGAAGGTGGAAGGAAATTTAAACTTTTAACTTTTAACCTTCAAGCATTTTGGAGTGGATACATGGGAATGGATGGATTTTTTTTAAACCACTAGGGATACCACATGTACTTACTGACCTCTGTATCACTGGTTGTTTGGGGGGGGAAAAAATAAAAATAAATAAATTATACATACATATATATATATATATATATATATATATATTTTTTTTTTTTTTTTTTTTATAGCGATTATACCACAGCATAATAATCAGAAAAACATTAAAGTTTGTTTTAGGCTAGAATGCCTGTTTAAAAACGTGCAAGTTGTACAAAGCTACAGGTAAATGCGACGGAAGCGAAAGATAAAGTTCACTTTAGTTTTAGTAAGATTAAGACCTCTTCCTCCTTCTTCAGTATTTAATGATAAATCTCTCAAAGTAGCTAACTCTTAAAATGACATCCATATGCACAGGTCTGTAAATCCTATACTTTTCCATCTAATTACATCAGACTGGCTTCGGATTAAATCCTGCCTGCTCTGCCCCTCCTGCACACACCCGTTCTCTGGTCAGCGCCGCTTTAGTGCAGCTGTTCCATGAAGCAATGTAGTGCCTAACATGTGAACCAGGCTATTAACATGTAGGGCACTTTGTGGGGATCCAATTAAGGGTAATAGATTTGTGCCTTTAAAGTTCTTTATTCTGCTCAGGGCAGCTCACACGTCTGTGCTATCAGGAGATAGTGGCTATACATTTACGTCTATAAACTGCCCACATCCTCTAGGGGACAGCGGCCTCGCACAAGCACTTATCAGGCAGGAAAAGCTTTGGACTGGGAACACAGGCATTTGTGTGTACACACACACACACACACACACACACACACTCACATTCAGCAGGTTTGTTTTTATACATGAGTTCCTAAATATGCCCTGTAAGTATCTGTATGTGTATATTTACATGTAATTTCCTCATTATGGGATAAGGAAAATTGGTTCTTAATCTAAATGTATTTTTTTTCTTTTGAGTTTTAGTGTATGTTAATGAGTCGAGTCATTTTTGAATGATTTTCTGTCTATATATCAAGAAAGATGCATGCACTGTAAAACATAAAGTAAAGCACGCAGTTCATTTCTCAGTTCTTGTAATAAATAACATATGAAAATAATAAGTCACTTTCATTTTCTAAGTCTATCTCTGAATCTAATCATATTAAGTACTTAGTAGCTTTTTTTTGGGGGGGGGGCACTTTATAAAGTCTGGACTGGTCCTGAAATTGTAGGTAAGCCCTGTTTTTTTGAGAATCTATCAAAACAAACTAACAAACTCAAATTATAGCCTCAGTTAGCTCTGGTGGCTGGAGGTGTGCTCTGGAGAATCAGCTCCTGTCTTTCATGAGACCCAGGGGCTGTGCATCACTCCAAAGCTGGGGTCAAGCGACTGATTTCTGGGCTTCAGATGAGCCGTGCTCCCTGACCTCCTGAACACCCAAGAGCTTAGGACTCTTATTCCTATACACACTGCTAACCTACTACACACACACACACTCACAGAGGTCCAAATTGTGGAACATATGTCCACACATACACACACACACACACACACACACATTCAATCCACTGTCCCCTCGCTCCATTTCTCCTCCCCTTCCCTTTAAGAGCAGAGCTGTCAGGATTAGGCCTGTAATTATTTTTAATCTCTCTCACTCCTGCCACAGGATAATCTCACATTAGGAGGCCATATTTAAGAGCATTTCACACCTTTCAGATCGCCTCGCTTTAAGCTGTACATTAATCCCAGCTGAGGCCGAGGAAAGGCTCTCAGACTGAGGAAGGCCACCAAAAACATGAACGGATCCACAGGACTAGGCCTTCTCTGTTTCAGTCACATCATTGATTATCAATATTTCATTACTTTGTACACAGCCCTGACCTCCACTCACCAATCAGGCCTTCTGTCAGGGTCAGCACACACACACACACACACACACACACACACATGCCCTGTGAGTGGGCCTTCACTCTTCTCATCTTGTGGACTGATTTAATATAGTGTTTACATGCAAAACTGCTTTCCAGGAGCAAAAGCAATGAGCCAGTTTATGACTGTGATGATCGTGTTTGGAGATATTTCACATTCGCTCCAGTCACTGGGACTGACGAGTAAAGGTCAATGTTAGCTTGAACTTAATCTTTTATGAATAGAATGGGATTATCGATAACATGGTCTTCTTAAGAGAAAATATGAAAAATGTATATAAAACTCATACCTCTATACATAACTCATATAAAAACGCAGATCCTTTTTTGACCTCCCCAGATACAGGGTCTGCTCTTTAAGTGTTAATCTTCTATACCCACCTTTAACCAAGCAATGACGACCAGTCATGTGAAGAAATATGATGAATAACAATTTGTCCTATAAGTAAGAGATGCAAAAGAGTGGCAGTGTCGCAACCAAAACACTCCTTTTGTAATCAGCAAAGCTGTTTACACCAGACATGAGTGGCACAAATACTCTGTTTCTATTTTTGATGTGTCATGCTGCATTGTGCTATTGTCCCATCTTAAAAACTGCAATTAGGGCTGTAAAATATGGTTAAGCTAGCCATAAGCATTTTGCCTCAACTTTTGCAATGCTTTACTTCATTTGATAGCACTTATATGCAGCAGTGCTATATTTTTTCTTATTATTCAGTTTTGATCATAAAACTCAATTATGCAACCGTGGTACAAGCACTATAACACACTTTATAATGTGGAATATTGTCACAGGTGTGCTGATCTACAACTGAAGAACCCCAGTGCCAATACCTCACACCAGAATAGCACTCTATCTTGAGTATAGCTGTGTGAATGTAAATTTATGTAATGGTATTCCAAGCACTTTTGGACCGTTTATTATTTGCCTAATGTAAAGTGTAGCTGACATGCTCAAATGGTAAAAAGAATAAAACAAAATGGTTTGATATTTTGAAATGTTTTGTACTTGACAAACCCTTTATTGGCTCAGGCCTACTGTATGCACCGAGTCAGCTGTGTGTTTTCTTTGTGCCTCTGTCTGAAGCTCATCACGTCCAGGGAAAGCCCACGTTCATTAGCATCTCAAAATCAATTTGGAAATAGTTCAGCAGAATGCTTCTTTCTTCTGTGCGGCCAAACGCCGGCACACACTTCCAGCCCTTTTCATTTCGGAAATAAAAGCTGCAAAGCGCTGCTGTGACATGGTCAGATCAGGAGCAGAGAGGAAGCACACACACCCAGCTGGCCAGGAGATGAAACAGAGCCGTAATTACTTCCCAAATCTTAGCATGGCAGCCTTCATCAGGACTTTCTAGTCGTCCGGCTTATTTGGGTTGATCGTATGCATAAGGCTAGTTACCGGACCCCTGACTGCTACCACCTCCAGCTTGACATTAGGACACACGGACATCCGCACACGCACACACTCACACACACACACACTTACTCATGAATTATGCTTATGGCTACACTTTCGCATGCAAGCAGAACATTTATGATGACACACACATACACACACACACACACCCCTTGCTCTCAATGGGGTATTTTTAACAGTCATAAGCTGAACATTATTATGCTAGTCTCTAATTAAAGCTTGTAGTCAGTGGTAAGTCTTGCCTTGAAGCTCAGCTGGTAGAAAACAGGCATGGACCAAAAACCTATCACCCCCCCCAACCCCCCTTCTGCCCCACACGTCTTCCCCAGTCTCAGACTTGCTGCTCAGCCCAAGCGGCCGGGGTCCAGTCTGATCAAAAGCGCATGTGCGGGGCGCCTCGGTTTGGCAGGGGTGGGGCGGACGGGATAACGGAGGAGGCCGGACCAGGACTGGCGGCCTGGGCCTCCCCTGACTCGATCCGCCTCTGATGATCTCTGTTGGGGCGTCCGGCCAGCGGAGCATGGCAGCGTGGGACAGAAACGGAGTGTGTGGCCACCCTGGAAGTAGAAGACTGCCCTGCCGAGAGGAGAGAGAATAACAAGCATCAAGTTTAATCGGAGTGATGAGAGGGGAAGGGCAGGGCTCAGAAAGGACACATTTACACACACGCACACACACACACACACACACACACACAGAAACAGGATTAGACTGACAGACAGTATCTCTGTGTGTGATGATTTATCCTATTACTGGCCAGACTCATAAACCCTTTTTATAAGGAAATAGAATACATTGTTATAGGTTGTCAATATATTCCCTAATGTATATAAAATGTATTAAAATTATTTTGAGAATGTTCCTTCGTAGTATAAGTTGTGGCAGTGATAGTAAGCTTCCACACAGTCAGACTGTGTGTGTTTATGTGTGCATGTACAGTTCTTTATTCAACGTGATTCTAAGCCATTTCAATTTTAAGACACTTATTATAGCAAATGTTGTCACAAAACAACTCCAGAAATTCTGGAAATCCTCCAGACACCTAATGACCAGGCATACTCCCTGCAAGAAACACTGAAAGGAACTGAGAGCTCAAAAGGGAAAACTCCCTAAACACTGAAAGGAACTAAGAATCAAAAGAAAAGTCTCCATAAGAGCATGAGGAAGAAACAATGAGGAGAACCAAGACTCAAAGGGGACACTGACTAAAGCCACAAGGAAGAAACACTGAGAGGAACCAAGTCTCAAAGTGGAAACTCCTGCTTCTGTGAGCAGCATCCGATAGTAATGTTAACAGAATTTTAAGCACACAAACACACAAATACATACAGGACTGTGCAAATGTCTTGAGCCACCCCTCATTTTTTCATATGTTTCATCCAAAAGCCCAGACTTTCTTGTATTTTTAATGTAGTCTTGAGGAACAGTTTTCCATGTTTCTCCATTTTCACTCCAGTCCCTGAACCTGACCAGTTTCAAACTAATGTTTGTACTTTGTTAAGCCACATGGTGACCTATGCATGAATCATTCATGCATAACGAAGCACATCTAACTTAAGGCCTGAACCAGTGAAGAAACAGGTGCAGGTGATTCCAGATGATCAGGTGGTGATCAGTATACTGGTGGTGCTGAATGCTGAGTGGTTGGAACTCCTTGCAGCCTGTCACAGTAAAACGTTTGTTCCCATTTATTTCAATTAATTTACTCAAAATGCCAAAAATAAGACAGGCATAAAATGTTATTTTTGCACCAACATGATGATTCAAAGCAAAATGTAAAGTGTGGCCCAAAACTTCTGCACAGTATTGTATATATAGTAGTCATTTGGTTTCAATATGTTTTAATATCCCACGCGTTTGGAAAGATTCTCATTAAACCCTCGAGGTTACAATATTTATTCAACAAGAAAGTTCAGATCTATTTTAGATGCAGAGCTCTCTAAGAGATGTTTGTCAGAACTTTTTAATAATCCTTTCTCTTTGCCTAACATTTTCAAGTGCTATTCTTACAGCTGAGCTTTTTATGTTTAAAAAAACTGCTGAAGTTAACTCTTAAAGTGCAGATTTATTATTTAGTTATTGAATTCATAGCTTATTAATTAGTAATTACCTTGAAACGAGTATGTAATTTCCGTAGCCGAGTGTGTCGCAAAACTGTAAAAAAAATTGTCAAAAAAACAGATCACCTGCAGCTGAGGCCTGAATTTTCTAGCATTTTCCATTTGTTACATTCAGTGACTTTTTATCAGACAGTTGAGGGAGTATATATATATATATATATATATATATGTGTGTGTGTGTGTGTGTGTATGTGTGTGTGTGTATATATCTCTCTGCGTGATCTCTCTCTCTCTCTCTCTCTCTCTCTCTCTCTCTCTCTCTCTCTCTCTCTAAAAAAAAACTATATTAAATACAAAATGTACTTTAATATGAAAAAAGACTGCTTGAGCTAAGAAAATGCTTTTCAGTGTGTAGCTAAAGACCACTGCTGGTTCCTTCAGTATGCTGTGAGAACTGTAGGAATCATGTGATTACCCACACACCACTCACTAGAAATCAGCCGCTGTATTATATGTTTGGTAGTAGGTTCCGCAGTGTATCCACTTTTGTTCAGCGCAGGGTCCTGGAGGTCCTGTTGGTCTCCAGCGTTGTCCCCCAGTGGAGGGAGCTCAGGTCGGGAGGATGAAGAGGATCATCCAGGAGGAAGATTCCTGAGAGACGGACACAGCCCCGGCTGTGCTGCCCTGGAATGTGGCTCCTTGTGTCTCCCACAGCAACTGTAATGAGTTTTATCAGGAGCTTAAAGCCGCCCAGCTGGGCTCTCCAGCAGGTGATGAGGGTAGAGGGAGCCCGGAGCTCGCCGGCCCCAGACACCCCACTGCTGAGCGGGGAGGAGCGGCTGAATAGCTCCGCTTGTCCCTGTAGACATCCAGGAGTGTGATGCCTGAAAGAGACATGGAGACACGCTCCGGCCTCTCAAACACAAACCTGCTCATGTCCTCCTCAAAGGACCCTGGATCGCTCCTTAGAGCAACTGTTAAGTCATAATACACATGAAGTGAACAACAAAACAGACAAAAAAGCTGCACAATATATCATTTGTTAATCGTTATCCCGACTAACACTGATAGAATATGCAATACATATCACAGAATATGCAAAAGATTCCTCAAACCAGTCACAACATGCCATAGAGAAATCTACTCAGGTCCTCAAATGTCTCATTCCACAGGGTTGCACTTTAAAGCCTTCATCTGGTAAGTAAATTGTCCTTAAAATTCATTCATTGAAAAAATAACCAAATCAAAGGTTGTCAAATGTATTAGCTTTTGCGATATTAATACTGCAGAAAGCTGCAATATGTTAATGAGCCCTCTGGCCAATTACAGTGTTTTGCAGTGTCAAATGTGATGTAAATGATGCAGATTAATCTTCCACCAATATCTCTTTACTGGTTCACTGACGTGTTTCTAATACATTACAAAGTGTTATTTTTTTTTTATTATTACAACAATGTTGCTTAAAAAACTCATGCCATTACACTGTGTGAAAATGCCATAATGAACAGAGCAACAAAAATGTATCAGAATCACTTGGACTAAAATCGTCTCACATTGACTCGTACATTTTAAGAAGGTTTTTTTCCATCCCCTGAAAAGCTTCTTTAAGTTCAAGTTCAAGTTTATTTATATAGCACATTATCATACACAGAGGGTCATTCCATGTGCTTTACAGAAATGGAGAATAAAATAAGAATGAATAAAAATAGGATAGAATAAAATAAGACAAGATAGTGAGAGGGATAAAAGAAATAAAAAAATACATAAAAGAAAATTAAAAGTGCGGTAAAAGTGCAAATATTTAAGAAATATTTAAGGTAATTGACACAACGACAGATACAAAGTTTATCGATTCACGGACAGTATGAAGCAATATATATTCACAATAGTACCATGCAGCCACAAGGGAGACACCACACGAGTCAATGAGTTCTCTTTTCAGTTGGTTTGATTTAAATTTGGTGCACACATACAATGATCAGCCATAACATTAAAAAAAATAATAAAAAATTGCGTAGGTCCGATTTGTGCCTCCAAAACAGCGGTCCACGAGACCTCTGAAGATGTGCTGCAGTATCTGGCACCAAGATGTTAGCAGCAGATCCTTTAAGTCTTGTAAGTTGTGAGGTGGGACCTCCATGGATCAAACTACTTTGTCCAGCACATCCCACAGATGCTCGATCAGATTGAGATCTGGGGAATGTTGAGGCCAAGACCTCTTTGTCTTGTTCCTCAAACCATTCTTGAACATTTTTTTGCAGTGTGCAGTGTTTATGCATTATCCTGCTGATAGAGGTCACTGCCATTTGGGAATATCGATGCCATGAAGGGATGTACTTGGTCTGCAGCGAGGTTTAGGTACATTGCCCAGAGCATCACATTGCCTCTTTTGGCGTGCCTTCCTCCCATAGTGCAACCTGGCGCCATCTCTTCCCCAGGTAAACGATACAACGTTCTCAGCAAGCTCTTCTGTAAGTCTGAACAAGGCGGGCTAGCCTTCGCTCCCCATGCGCATCAGTGAGCCTTGGGCACCCGTGACCCTGTTGCTGGTTCACTGGTTGTCCTTCCTTGCACCACTTTTGGTAGTTACTAACTACTGCATACCGGGAACGCCCCACAAGACCTGCAGTTTTGGAGATGCTCTTACCCAGTCGTCTAGCCCTCTTGTCAGAGTTGTTCAGATCTTTATGATCTTTATCCTTGTCCTTATCTTTATGCTTGTGCTCGGTTTTTTCTACTTTTACATCACTGTCAAGATCTGACTGTTCACCCGCTGCCTGATGTATCCCAGCCCTTCACAGGTGCCACTGTAACAAGATCATCAATGTTCACCTGTCAGTGGTTTTAGTATTGTGGCTAATTGGTGTGCAAAAGTTTTAGCCACCTGTGTAAATTGTTTAAAGCCATATTTCTTAGCATGCGATGACAATGTGTCTTTCTGCTCGCAAAGTTAACATTGGAATGAATGCAAACAAACAAGAAAGCAGTAAAAAAGTATCCAGATTTGTTTTGTTTGTTAAAAAGTAGTTGATATTGTGTGAGCTGGTGAGGAGAACACAGGTTCGGTTCCAGATTCCTCCTCGG
>JBBPCZ010000115.1:43166398-43187907 GCA_037974445.1 Brycinus macrolepidotus | reverse complement strand
CTAGGATTTGTCCCAGAGCATGACATACCATTTGAGGAAAATTCCGAATGCATGTTTAATAATTTATTACCTATTACCCGGTATTATTACGTAATATATGATTGTTTTAACTCATTAAATCACTGAATACATAATAACCTAAAGAAAGCATAGAAAGTAGGTCTAAGCTGCAGCAGAATGAGTGTGTGAATTTGTGTGGGAGTGGGACATTTTTAACAAAAATATATTACACTTATTACTTTTAAATGTCACCCAAGCCTACAACGCAGCGAGTATAACATTAGTACAGTATAATGAAGTCTATTTTTTAAATAAAAAACTGTGGTTTGAAGAAAGTGAGTGATTATGTAGTAATGTTAAATGGAGGGACATAAAATTCCATTGCTTGTTAGCTACATTAGCTCTGAAGCTTTTTCACTAAGACTTTTTCACTAAAAGCAATTATCAATGAAATGCCACAGTCCACAGTATACCCATGCTTTACTACCGACCATGTGCTTTCCTTGATGGCATTTTTCCAAACAGATATTTGCAGGAGCAAATGGATCATAAATCATAAAAAATTATGCTTATTATTTTTTTATATCATCCGGACCTACAACACAGTGAGTACAACATATACAGCTCTGCAATATGAGCAGTGTTATTAGTACATAATTCAAATTTCAAAATTCAAAATTCAAAATTCAAAACATATACCTATGTACATGGGAGACAAATGTATGACCCCATGTTCCAACACTGTAACAAAAACAAATGTGTGTGTATGTGTGTGTGTCTGCATGTGTATGTGTGTGTGTGTGTGTGTGTGTGTGTGTGTGTGTACATACCTGTTCTCTCTCCTGTAGTTCTGTCAGCATGACTATGGAGTGGCATTTCCATTCCCAGACCATCCTCCAGAAGTCCTCCACTGTGTGGGCCAGAGGACCCTGCGTGGCTATGAAATAGTCCTTCTGCCTGTAGCCCTGTCAAACACACACAAACACACATTAAAAACTCAACCGGACATACATACAAACAAGGCAATAGAAACAGTGCTGTAATGCTGCCTGAAGAAGATAAGATAAGATAAGATAAACCTTAGTCCCACAAGTGGGAAATTTGCAAGAAAGACTATTAAAAGATTTGTTTAACACATTAAAAGGCTATTTTAAAGTATTCACAAATTCAAGAAAGCAAAATGTACTTGAAAAACACTCCTGTGGCCCTGGATTCATTTTTAAATGTTCTAATTTAAAATATTTATTCTCATACATTTTGAAAGTAATAAACCTTTTCAAAAGCACAAATTGAAATGTTCTGGAAAACTTCACCAGTCAAAGTAACTGTTACATTCAAGTGTATTATATAATCACTTATCTTTCACCACACACACACACACACACGCACACATCACTGACCCTGGGTCTGCATTAAACTGGTACCTTTAACCTTACCATTAGGATCCCACATACATCACACACTCTTATTAAAAATGAAGCACTCACATCAATGAAAGATGCATTAATGTAGTCTGTGAATTCCTGACCTCGTCGCATAGACAGAATCACTCGGTTGAAGTCATCTGCAATGAAACACCAAAAAAAAAAAAAAAAAAAAGTACTGCAGCAAATGCGTGCTAAAATGAAATAGCAGTCATTACACAGTAACGAATGGGAACCGGGACTGTGGAGAAAACACGGAGCATTATTATAAACTTTGCTTTGTTGTTCTTCTCCCATTATAAACTGTGAATGAGATTATGGGGGACTAGCCTGCCAAGACTGCAATTAGTCTAGGATGCCGTGTATGTGTTTGTGTGTTTGTGTGTGTGTGTGGGTGTATGGCTGTGTGTGTCTTTATCTCTTTGTGAACAAAAGTCCTCATAATGACAGGAATACTAAAAATGTGTAAAAAAAAAAAAAAGTGGGGACATTTTGTTGGTCCTCACAAAGAATTACACTCTTTTCACCACAAAATCATTTTTTTTTTTTTAGGGAAAACTAAAAGATTATTGTTCTGGTTACTAATGTTAAGGTTAGAGTCAGGCTTAGGCGTAGGTGTAGTATTACTGAGATGCACTATTATACACTATTAATGGAATGTCCTCACAAATATAGTAATACCAATGTGTGTGTGTGTGTGTGTGTGTGTGTGTGTGTGTGTGTGTGTGTGTGTGTGTTTGTATTCACTAAGTGGAGTACAGTCCAGGGCTCATTAACTCAGTGCAATGTTGTGTTTGTTTTCTTCCTCACTGCGTTACTTGTGTACTCTTTTGTTTGATGGGCTATTGCCATACAGCAGCTTAATAAAGCATTTAATTTGTCAATCAGTGCTTTGTATTCTGCACCTTTGTCATTTGAGAGCGGTACTCTCAGGCGTAAAGTGTTAACATGCTTCCCTCAATTGCTCAGAAATGTGACTGTACACTAATCTCTGATATTATATTATAATTTTATCTGATATTATGATATTACAATATGATTTTTCTTCCCCAAAACAGCATTGTTAATGATAATAACAGGACAAAATCTTTACCTCATACAAGTTCATGGAAATCCATGTTCACTTACAAGTGTGAATTCCTACACTTTGCAGCTTTGAACACCCTCATTTTTAGTATTCTCTATTCCATCATATTGCTGTATTGATATAACTCTCTATTAAATTATTCTCACGCATAAATCATATCTACACTCTTTAAAATAAAGGTGCCAAGCTTCACGTGATGCCACAGAGGAACCACTTTCAGTTCCCAAAAGAACATTACAGTAGATGATTCTCAATAGACGCAATGACCTACACATAATGTTTTTTGGAAGAACCCTTAATTTGGTACATTATGCAAAGATTCTTTATACTATTATGAGGCTCTTCGTGCAGTGGTTCTTTAGGGAAGTAAAAAAGTTTTTTCTGTGGCATTGCATAAAGACTTCTCTTTTAAAAGAGCGTGGCTAACCCAGCCGTTAAACCTGATTTAGCTCAGCAGAACATATTAAGAACTGGTGAACGTACGGTGACAGGAAGGACCTTAATGGGTGAGGAAAGGAAGAGTGATTTCAGATTTGCTTCCTAGTAAACAAAGCTTGTTTGTGTTGCTGGGCACCGTGTGAGGATTAGGTGTAGGTGGTGGGTTCGGTTCAGTGTTCCAGTAAAGGGAGCTGAACTGCTGAACGGTGATTTTCAGCTTCAACATTATAGTGCTGTTTTTTGTTTTCAGCAATAAAAACATAGACATTCTTTTCCGGGGGGCTGCATCTGATTTTGCAGACTAATATAATACCATAGTAGCACTAGTACTATAATCCTTTCAGACAAACTTGGTGTTATGCAAGGGTTATGGAATGGTAAACACATTCACATTTCAATATGACTATAATGGCCTTAAAATTCAAAACTCTTTTTTCACAAGTACTGTATACTCTAATAACCACTAAAGACATTAACATGCCATTCAAAATCATGCTGTCCATGCTGCTGCTGTTCTTACATGGAATAATTTGGAGCACTCGGTTCTTCTTCATATTCGCCGGCAGATTGCCTGTCCTCATGTTTTCCTTCATAATCCGCATGTTTGTCAGTTTCTGCAAAAACCAGAACGGCACTGGTCACTGGAAACGGCATTTAAATCCCAACACAACATATTTAAAGCAAGCTCTTTCCCATACAGTTCTTTATTGCTGCACTGTTTAACCAGTTAAGTTACTCTGAACTATGAAGGAACTGCTGTGGAATGATTGTGCAAGTCATGCAGTTAACCATTCAGCCACACATGCTAATGTTTTGAACACTGAATGGAAGTTAGTGGTCACCATCTCATTTCAGTGTTGCAAACTGATGACTATTGGCTTTCATTAACCCTTAGAACGCGAGCGGGTACGGATCCGTGTCAGCAGCGCAACAAATGGTCAATTCTCGTTATACAGCAAAACAACTCCTTATATGGAAGTTCCCCCAGGTTGTGTTGATGCTCGAGGGTGTCAGATGTCAGATGTTTGGTGTTTCTCTGTCATGTAGAAAGTTATTCTAATTTAAAAAACATAATAATAATAACCACTACTGGGGTTTTACAAATGGCATCACATGAAAATGCCCATAAAGAAAATTGCAAAAATGTGTTTTATTTTAGGTCGTAGAAACAAACGGAAAAAAAAAAAAAACACGAGATCTTTGAACCCGGGAGAACTTTCAGGATAGTCTCCGCCCACAAGTGGGTGGGGAAACCCCGCAGAGGGAGGGGGTCTGGAGAATGGGCGGTGGCGCACGGAGAGAAAGAGCAGCAAATGGTGAGTGTGTAGGAGAACAAACACCGGTTTTAGACTGTTTTACATCGTTTATATTTGTTGAAATCAGACTTTACTTATTAATATCAAGGTTAATTGTCAGCAATGTAGGCCTTCTTGATTGAAATGTTCATTTAATTTCCTATCCCACAGACAGCAGAAGGGAGCGTGTTCACCTTAAACTCCTCCTCTAGTCCCAGGCGGTCCTGTGGTGTGCAGGTGTTGTGGAGTTTGTGCAGGTGTCCCTCCAAAGAGGACACGTCCAGCTCGGTGTCCCCATAGAGATAGTACTCCAACAGGGCCTGGTAGATGAACGAGTACTGCATCTGCACAGCACACACACACACACACACACACACACACACACACACACACACAATTTTAGGAAAGGAAAAAAGGGGGAAGTACCCAATACTGTCATGTGGGATTTATTAGAATCCCAATCACACTGGTGATTTCCAAAGTACTTTCTCTTCTCCTTTTTGCACCATTTTTAAACGTTTCACAAGGTACTGATGAAAAGCTGCAAAGATATCTGGTGGTGATAGCAATGAATTTACCATTTCTATAAATGTCCTACCTTTAAATATATATATAAGTGCTAAGTACTTAAAAAGGTAAGTGGGCATTTGGTCAACAGTCCAAAAACTAGAACTGGATAATGCTCCCCCAGTCCCGGAGAAAAGCCATCGAAAACAGTAGAGATTTTAAGCTTGCAGGGACAAGCTTTTTGTCCCATGTGGATGTATTTCACTCACTGGCCCACTGCCCCATTTATATTGTATTTTAAATTAGAATTTTATTTCCACTTCTTAATAAATGTATCATTTGAATGGATTCAGAACATAATTCCCAAGGACAAATGACTAATTTAATCCACTTCCTCACTTCCCACTACGGTCTGCTCATAGTATCACAAGACATGATAGTAGCGCTCAAGCAAAATTCTTATCTACCTTCTCATCTTGTGATGTTTCTGGTGGTTTGTTGGTTACAGAATGAAACCAGTAATGTTTTTTTTTCTGGTCCCTAAAGTCCCTTTTGTAGCCAAAATTGCAAATGAGGAAGACGAAGCTGCAGCTGAGCTAAAATAATGCTGTTTATCAGAGTAAAGATAAAGAAAGTTATCTGCCAAATTTGAACTGATGTGTGCCAAGATCAATGGGTGGTCCCTTCCCCACATGTGATGTAAAAGGGGTGAGGAGGGTGGAGAGGTACCATAATTATAATGTTATCTCCCACAATTCTTCACATTTCTCGTCAAAAATGAAATGTCCTCCACTGGACGAGGACATTCAAAGATTCTTATTTTTAATTATTTGCCCCCCTAAACGTTGAAGCCAAGTTAGTGATTAAACTTCTGTTCGTCTGAGGCTCTGAGGTTATTTTTCTATTTTTGTGTCTTGTGGCTTTCTGAAGCTAGGAAGTATGACCTATATTGTTGCGGTTTATAAATACTGCAAAGGGGAGCTTGAGCGTGTCCAACGTTTACCAACCATTTTAATGGTGACACTACTTGTCTAATGTTGAATTCTGCAACTGCTGAGATGGCCAGAGTTAGTGCATTGACTATATGGTACAGAAATATAAGGAGAAGTGGGAGATGGTAGATGACACTTACATCTGTCTGTATAAGCTGCGATCGCTGGTCTCGGATTCTGGACACGAACCCAAACACGTCGATCTTCTGTTCTGCGTGCATCATGTCAATCATTGCGTCTATCACGATAAAGGTACCTGTTCTCCCAACCCCAGCACTGAAAGAACAACACAAAACACACATGAGAAAATGATGTATATAATACTTAGAGCTTCTAACATTAATGGTTGAGAGCAGTTCTGCAATGTAACTGTATTAAACTGAACTTTTGTGTCATTACGACTGGTTAATCCTTAAAATATGCAAAACATCTGCATCATTATAGAACTAATGCGTGCCACATTCATGTTTCATCAATAGAGGCCAATGGTCAAGCTAAACCGCTGAATGTTTAAAATGCCCCATTCATCCACCAGGCCTGTGTGTATACGACACCGCGGTTTGATTGCGCAGGAAGGAGCAGAGATCACACGACCTGACCTGCGACATACACACACTTGTAGTGCCAAAACGTGACACACAAGTAGGTCGTAAGGGCTTGATCAAACTTTCAGACGTTGACCTACATATTTCTGTCTTATTTCCCCAACCACCGAACAGAATGAATAGCCCTCAGTTCGCCTAATTCAAATCATATGCTAATCATTTTGAATAATGCATCATTGTCTGATAAAATATATTATGCATGCATGATGGATACTTTCCAAATGACACAAAGGGTCCGCAAGGTCTTCCGAATAATGGGAGCAAAGTGTAAAAAATGGCCTTTTTCAGGGAGTTTAAAAGTCAAATGTCTTCTTGCATGTCACCATCTGGAAAGTTTGTTAAGTACTGCAATAATCTCACCATTACTATAATAGAAATTACCAACAGTAAGAGAAAATACCAACATTAAATTGCCAATAGAGTATAGAAGTGCATCATATTCTTTTATCAATGCTTATCTTATTGTACTAAGATTTACAAATACACACCATGCATTTGATAGAATTGTCTTATTAGAATGTATTTTTGATGTTGCAGTCAAGTCAAAAATCTAATTTTATATCATTTTACTGTTGTACACCCCCAGTGATGGTTTAGCATCTGAGAGTGCAGTGTGATACTAATGAAGCTTTTAGAGTTACAGCACAATGATATAAAGTGAGATTTTTGACATGACTGCAACATCAAAAATAAATTCTAATAAGACATATCACGTGTATTTGTAATTGGTTTGTGGAATGTCTTCAGTACCTTTACTTAGGGAACATTTTACAATTATATTTTTTGACTTGCCTTGTCTAAATATACCCTGTTTCTACATCTTATTTTTGTGTTATAAAATGTAAGACACAAATGGACCTTAAAACCATTATTGTACATTTGAACATAGTATAATCCTAATCTTGACGAAAATATGATTTTTTAACAAGCTGTGCTAAGGGTATCCTAGAGGTTGTAGCCTGATTCTGTTCCTGTTCTGCAGGGATAAAACTGAGACACTAATCCTGGGCAACATGTTGTTTGTACCAGTATAGCGTGAGAATGACACTGGGGAAGAAGGCCATGTGATGTCTGTAATAAAAAAAAAGTCTGTAATTTTATATATATATAGATAGATAGATAGATAGATAGATACATACATACATACATACATATATAAATTGTGAAATCTCTGTTGCAATTTATTTTATGCTCCTTTTTATTTTTGCACATTACTCACTATAACTAAAGTACATAACTTCGTAGATGCTTCATATTAAAATCAATCATCATGCTTTCTGAAAATGTTCTTTCCGTCAGGTTAACAATTACAATACTGTGGAAGGCCAGAAATGTCCAATCAAAATAGTTTTGTGTGTGTGTGTGGGGGGGGGGGGGGGTGTAGCATTACTTACAACAGGCTCAATAACCTAATTAATTTATATTTTTACTTTATTAATGCATAGATTTGTTAATATTTCATTGCAAATTGAATATTTTACTACGGTTTGTGTTGAGAATGTAATGGTATTCAATCACCTGACACCATGACACAGCTTAATAATAATCAGGAATCACTTTACACCACACCAGACACAATCAACATCCACATATTCACATGTTCCACACAGCGTAAGATGAACTAACAATAATTAAGCAGCAGATGTGCAACTCAGGCTTGGCTAAGCATACTTCTCTGTCACATAAGTCTCTGTCAGAAAGGTAAGTTACACTGTTAAGGAAAAATTGACGTAAAGTCAAAACACAAATACTCTAGGCACATAGACGATATTAATAATGAAGTATTAAGCTTCATTATTCTGTCTGGTGACAGAGATTTGAAGATGAAAATTTAGCGGTAGGGTTGCTTATCAAAGCAGACTGGAAATATTTTTCTAATGGGAGACTTTGGTAAAGGTGTATCTCTTTTTTAGGTACATTTTTATTTTCTACATCACTGGAATACAGCAGCTGTCCTTTACATTCTGTAAAAATGTCCTGAAATACTTTATACAATTATTCATGTATCAACGTCCAAAATTAATTGTCAAATCTAAAAAAGAAAGTAAAGAAAAAGAATTTGAATAAAATCTATTACATTTTAAGTTATGAATGCTAAGGACAAGGTTGGCACTACTCCTGTATGAGGTGAAATCTTCAGGTCCGTGTGTTTAAGGTGGGTTGCGTACCTGCAGTGCACCACGATGGGTCCAGCATATGACGGGTTCACTTGTTTGACCTTCTTGAGGAACTTGAGCATGCCGATGGGCGAGAAGGGCACCCCGAAGTCCGGCCAGCTGGTGAAGTGCAGCTGCGTAACCAGGCGAGGGGTTTTAGAGCCATCGCTGGCTTGCTGGGGAAGAGAAAGAGAAAGGTCTTTTTAGAAAAGCCTGGAAAAACAGCCGCAAAGAAAACATAGTATGGTCTTATGTATTAGAATCGTTCTTTCCCAGTTCCTAATGATGCACAGACGGGGAATCTTCCTTCTGCTCTGTTTAAAACATTGCTATACCTTCTTAGACATTAATGTTCAAGTTCAAGCACATTATAAAGCACATTATCATGCACAAAAGGTCATTCAATGTGATTTACAGAAATAGAATACAAAATAAAGTAAAATAGAATAAAATAATGAAAGAAACAAAAGAATACATAGAAAATCAATGAAAGAAAATTGAGAGTGCAAATGTTTAACAGAAGGTGGAGGACAATAGTGCAGTTTTTAGCAGCTTTCTAAAGCTACAGTTGGTGCAGATCTGATACAGATAGGCAGTTGTTTGGACAGCATAGTGGATAAACGCCATTTCGCCATGTTTAGTTTCAGATCTTCTCACCACTAGCTGAGCAGCTCCTGCAGGTCTAGGAGACCCACCAGGAATTTATACTTTAAACATAATCAGAGATGTATTTAGGACGCAAACCATTGGGTGACCTGTACAAAATGAGTAATGCACTAATTATACAAGACACTAAGATAATGAATTATAACGGCTAAAGGAACATATTTTCAAGAGACCACACCTAATTTGGACTTTTCAACACAGCACTTAGACACATGCCAGCCTGCATACCTATAAATAAAGGTGTAAAAACGGTTCTTTGGTGTGATGCCACTTTCGGTTCCCTAATGAAACTGTCATGTTCATGTTACTATTAATGGGATGAGTGTAAGCTGCCTTTATAAAGCCCAAAGAACCATATAACGTAAAGGTTCTATCCTTATATAATGTTTTTTTTTTTTTTTCTAGAACTGTACCCACAAGCCAAGAGGGAATCTCCCTTTTTAGCTCACAGGCCTGAAATCTGACACAATGCTCAATAACCTCACTGGTGTTAAATTAACAGGAACACATTTAACTGTGTTTTGAGTGAGTCCGACTCTGTAGGAGTTTTTTACCTTTTATTTTTTATTACTACTTTATGTTCAGTTTTCAGGCAACAGCGAAGAAGCTAAAGAGATGCAGTACCTTATAAAAAAAAAGGCCTTATAAAGTGAAAATTGCTGCAGTATGAGTGAGATTTAATGAAAACAGGTCATAAGGTTTTTTTTTCTTCAGAAAAGCCATTTAAGCAATTAGCAGTAGACAACTGTTTATATTTTTATATTATATTTTTTTTCATTTTCTGTGTTTCCAAATAGTAGAACAGTACTACAAAAAGTCCCGGGACTGTAAGGGTATATTGGAAACTGTGCGTCTTGCTTCAGCGTTGTGAATTATAGGTGGTCTGTATGTAATCATCTCTGAACTGCAGACATGAGTAAATTTCGGACCTCTCACAGTAAACACTGCACTCGGTGAGTCACGACTGACCGTGAGAGAAAGAGTAGAGCTCGCCCTGACACTTACATACTGCACACAGAACTTGCGTATTGTGTAGTCGACCAGCACGGTGAAGTCCTCCACAACAATCCGCACATTACCATACGTCCAGCAGCCCTGATCAGGCCAGTACTGATAACACTTATCCTACAGAGAGAGAGAGGGAGAGAGAGAGGGAGAGAGAGAAAGAGTGAGAGCAAGTGAGTGTGAGAGAAAGAGAGAAAAAGAGAGAGGGGGAGGGAGGGAGGGAGGGAGAGAAAACGAGAGAAAATGTGAGAGGTAGAGAGAGAGAGAAAATGAGAGAGAGAAAGAGAGAGAGAGGGGGAGGGAGAGAGCAAGACAGAAAGAGAGAGCAAGAGAGAGAGAGAGGGAGAAAGAGAGAGAGGGAGGGAGGGAGGAAGAGAGAACAGGAGAGAGAGAGAGAGAGAGAGAGAGAGAGAGAAAACGAGAGAACATCAAATCCCAAAATAGCACCAAAAATGATACAAAACAGCCTCATCGTTTATTAAGCGCCAGTGAAAATCAGGATATTTCTGCAGAGAAGCCAGTGAAGTTGGGTTCTGAGGCTCGGCGAACACTCGTGCGGTTAAGGTGACTTCTGCGCTTCCACAATGCAAATCAGCGAGCTTAATCAGTCCTGCCCGTCAATCAGAATTAGGCAGCCTGAGCTCGACGGATAATACACATTTAATGACACTCTGCTGCCTAATTATGATAACGCCTGAGAGGGCTTTATTAGCCATTATTTAATCATCGATTCAGCGCCAAGGCAAAGCTGATTTTAATCTCCCATCCATTCTGGCTTTATTGATTTGTCTCTGAGCTTTCGCAAGCTGCCTAAAGACATGGAGGGGGGGGGACCTCTGCTGCTAAAAGCAGATGACCTCTGCGGGAGACTGAAAGTGAGACATGTCGAATGATTATTTTTATGGTTGCCGGGACTTCCATCTGCTGCACCATTTCGGTCGGTGCCAAGCAACAACAACAACATATAAGACAAGACGGAAAGTTTTGACTACCTCCTTTCTCTCCTTCAGATTGGTGAGCATAACAATGGTAGCTGATTTCTGCTCCCAGATCATTCTCCAGAAGTCAGCAACAGTCTCCTGTTTTGGTCCTGGAACGCACACACACACACACACACACATGAATGCACACTGATTTGGTGGGACAGATAAGGGGGACGGTATCTGATGTTTAAATTCCAGCCGTGCTTACCTTGTGCTGCGATGAATTTGTTTTTGTCTTTGTAGCCCTGCGAGACACAAACCAGGTTTTAAGAACACCATACACACACCACAAGTGTAAAAAAAAAAAAAAGGGTGATTTTTCCATGAAAAATGAAGTCTTGGTGTTTTTCTAAGTGAACATAAACACACTCTCTCCACTGAATGAACTTAAACATGACATTTTTCTGCTAAATTTAGTGCACAAGTTGAATGCATTATTATATATTGGAAGAAAAATAAATAAATGAGATAAAATGCACCTAAACATTTGTGCTTTTGTTCTCTTTTCAGCAGTAATTATGTGTTAAAAAGTGCAGAAGTGTGTTCCCCGTAGAGGATGTGTTCTTATTTTCACTTAGAAAATAAACAAGACATGTCACCCAAATTATTCTTAACTTTCAACAGACTTTAACGCAATTCGATTTTATAAGTCATTTTGAGCTGCCTCTGTTGGTCTATTTATCACGACGTTTTTGAATAGCGAAAAAAAAGATGAAAACAAGTTTGTGACAACAGCGATGGTACATAAATAACACAAATACACAGATCAGCCACAACGTTAAAAACGCACTGACAGGTGAAGTGAATAACACTGATCATCTCATTACAGTGCAGCCTTTCCTACTTCCAACACATCAACTAATGAGATGAGTTACTTACTTCACCAGTGGCTGTAATGTTGTGACTGACTGAAGTATACAAATATGATGTGAAAAGTAATGTAAGTACTGTATTGGGGGAAAAAATGGCTTTTTTTTTTTGTCAGAAAAAATTGGATACTCACGTCTACATAAGAAGCGTTTATATAATCTGAGTGTGGAACGCCGTCTATCTGCGTCAGCACCACTCTGGAACGGTCATCTGATCAACAGAGACAGAACAAGAGCTGTTAGCATTCAACTGCACAATGCCAAACATTCGATTTCCAACTAGTTTGAGAGTTCATGGAAAAATGACACGCATCATTACACATCGGTATAGTTCTAAGTTCTCTGAGCCAAGTGTACTTCCTTTTCTAAACGTGTTAAATATACATGCCTCAAAAATAAACCTGACTAGTATCAAGAGACTGTGAGAAACTCGGAGACATTTTGTTCTGGCCACAAATGACAGAGGACTCTTATTTGCATAGTGTGGCGTGAACGACCAGGAGGGGAATCAAGCACTGTGTTCCATCTCATTACTGAATAATAAGCCTTAAAACACATTAAGCCTGAGAATTTAGGCAGTTTAAACTAAACCCGCATGAATCTGCACGAAAAAAAAACTCGTTTCTGCCCTGTGCGGGTTGCTGTGGAATTATTAATATTTAAATGGCACTGAATGACACCTTAATTTGCCACCAGGTGAACGTTTCATTGTCCAAATATTGATCTTTGATGCCTCAGAAGACAGAGCTAGTGATGATAATGATGATATTAATGGTGATACTGATGATTCTCCTACAACTTCTTATGAGAAGTAGCATGAGACAAAAGGTGTTATGATACATTTCCGTCCCAGATAGAAACTGGGAAATGGGAAAGAGCTGTTGGTCTAAATACGGGGCTGTGAAAAAGTATTTGCCACTTTGTGATTTCTGTATTATTGCATTTTTCATACAGTGAATGATTTTAGATCTTCAAATATTTGGACAAAAGGATGCTTATGAAAGACAAAGCCATTTAATATTATCATTTCATTTAAGTAGCAATGTTATCTGATGTGGGAATGACCCAGGTGAAAAAGTAATTGCCCCTTTTAGACCCACAAGCTACAAATCAACCAAAACCGCATTGACTATGAGATTGAACTGATTGAACACAGCCTGGCTAGAATGTACCTGGCTCTACTGAATGTAAACCTCACTCAATTTGAAGTTGAACATGTCCAAAGGGAAGGATTGGGGTGTGCACATAAACATGGGCATGCTAAACTGAAATAGAGAACAACTTCTACCGCAAAAAGAAGAAGCGGATGTCGAACACGTGAGTCAGAAAGGAATATAAGAGCAAATGTCTGCCAGATTGTGTTTTGCATATAAAACCTAAACGCTGAACTCTATACAAAGATGTGTGAACCGTGCTGTTAAACACAGGAAACGCAATGAAAACCACAAATACAGAGAGGGTTCCTCTCTCTTCATAGTTTAAGATCCTCATGGTTACACGCAGCCAACCATTTAACTAGAGAGAGAGTGAGAGAGAAAGAGACAGAGAGAGAGAGAGAGAGAGAGAGAGAGAGAGAGAGAGAGAGAGAAGACAGAAGAAAGAAAAGAGGCAGAAAGAGAGAGGAAGAAAGACCAAGAGGGAGAAAAGTATCACACACACTCATGCACACAGGTGTACAATATATATACAATATATATATAGACAGAGAGAGAGAGAGAGATATGTAGATATAGATATGTATATATTATAATTTGAAATGTTCAGTCCTTTAACCTTCAACTACTGTTAAACTCTTGAATTCTGTACCACAGGCTTCAGCGATACAAATGCAGCTTAATTTGTCATGCCAATAAGGTACTTGAATTAAATTAAATCAAACTGAATTGAACTGAATCGAATTGAAAGAGAAAGTGAGAAAGTGGGAAAGCAAGTGAGAGATAGTGAATAAACCCACAAATGGCATAAGGAAAGAAAACAAAACTCACATGGGAGAATATTGGGGTATCTGTTCTTGTCTTTATTTTCTTCTTTGTTTGCTTCCTCATATGTTCCTTGTGGGTTACCGCTGGGTAACGACTGAACAGACACAGAACAAACAAGCATGTTGACAACCTTTGACTGAAAAACATACTTTGCGAAGCCCACAGCAACTCTAATTGCTTCTCAGGACAAGCTCAACCGTATTTCTCATGTTCCAAACACAACTTTAGGCGATAAACACATCATGCCAGTGCTGTGTAGGCTTTGTTATATGGTCTGTGCAGCACTTTGTTTAACATTTGGAGCCGCTTCCTCTCCATTAGGCCCACGGAGGGTAAACATCCTTTCCAAGTCACTTGGAATTCATTCAGTAAATCAGTGCATGGCTGCTGAATCACCAGCCACTGATTCAATTTAGGCCGCCATGGAACGATTCCTGAATCATCAGTCTTAAATTGGTAAAGAGGGTAATTCTTCAATGAATCACCAGTGAGTGAATCAGTGACAAGTGACTCTCCTCCATTAGGACGGCATTGAAATGCTGGGAGAAACGAATGCATGTCAGCAAATGCAGCATAACATTCCCAGAGAAAGTAAAGAATGTGCTGGCTGTGTGTGTCGAGGCTAATTTAATGTCATATAATAATATAATTATGCAAAGTCAGCATGTTTGATACTAACATATTCAGACCTAGAACCAATAATGAAGAAACTCAAAAACATTTAACGCGTCTAGGTACGTGGACACTACATTTTCAGCATTGCCAAAATGTCCCCGTTTTTTCCTGATATGTATCAGACGTCTAAAGCCACTTGACAGCTGCATCAGCAAGGATTCTCTAGTTCACTAAATTCAAGATTCAAGATTCTTTATTTGTCACATACATAGTTATATAAGTACAACATGTAGTAAAACGTGTCCATGAGACTGTGCAATAAAGTTATCGAGTAATTGAAATGAAAGAGAAATTTGGAGAGGCTAAACTAAGGTTAAAAAAGCATATCCCAAATAAACAAGCATCACAATTAGAAACTGTTCTGCAGTCTAGTACCGGCTGCAAGCAGAAGAGAGTGAGAGGATTCAGTGAACTCACATTGTACTCTTCTCTGAAGAGCTTTCCATCATCAGCTGAGCGGATCCGGTACTCCTCCTCTAGGTTGTCTACAGGAATGGGGAGGTATGTTTTGGACGCGGAGGGGGATCTGGGCAGCAAGACCACCGTCTGTTCTGTAAAGACACCAGGAAAGAGAGTATAATTAAAAGAGATCAAATAACAAAGCACAAGAGGTGTAAATGTACATTTTTTTTAAAACAATAATAATCATCAGGGATGCTCAATCACAATCAGTAATTGGCCTGTTTATTATTTTTAGTTTGCCCAATTTTAGGATATCCATCCATCAACCGAGCCACTTATGCTTAACCAGTATGGGGGGCTGAAACCTATGACACAGAAATAAATAAAATAAAATTGGGCAAAAATATCGTATCATTCGAACACACACATATGAATTGCAAACTCAACTTTTGCGCTTTACATATAACTTTTTTTACAATGCACAAAACACATCCATGATACATTTGTACTTGAATACTGTCTCAGAGTTACTGTTCTTTCATTGATTGACCTGGGGGTACACATTGACAGCAAACTGGACTGGTCCAGGACGTTGTTGTCAAGAAGGGGCAAAAAGAGTCAACTTTATCTGCCGAGGAGGCTCAACTCTTTTCAGTGTTTGTAGGACAATGTGGACCATGTTCTATCACTCTGTGGTTGAGAGTGTAGTGTTTTTTGCAGCTGTGTACTGGGGCAGTGCGGTGAAGGCAGCTGATGCCAAAAGGTTGAACAAGCTGATCAAAAAGGTCTGTCCTGAGTGTCAAACTGGAGACCCTGGCAGAGGTATCCGAGAGGAGAATGCTGAAGAAGCTTCTCTGCATCATGGACAATCCCTCCCAACCCATGCACGCCTCCTTAATAGACCATCGGAGCACACAGCAAAAGACTCAGTGCCTCTAAACGCACGCCACAGGAAATCCTTTCTACCTGTGGCAATAACACTCTGTAACTCCTCTCCGTTCTGAAGGTGATCTTTTTCAGTTTTTATGCCATTATGTTCCAAATAGGATTTGTGCCATACAACTCAACTGTTTAATCTGTGAATTGACTGAATGTTAATCTCACCCCTTCATCTGCTGCTATTTTATTGCACTTATTTTGACTTTTTATCGCATGAACACTAAGTCACTTTCATAAGCCATTTGTGCACTACCGCCAGTGTTAGTTATTTTGTTACTACAAAAAACTTGTTGCACTATTGTTATTGTCTATTAAAAAAAAAACTATTGTCTTATTATCTTTCATCCTTTCTTGTTGCACTGAGCATGCTAACGACAAAAGAATTACCCTCAAAATAAGTGAAGTTCTTTCTTATCCTATCTTATATTTATATTGATCTGCTGCTTATCATTTAGTGATATATAAAGCACACAATTACATTCCAGCAAACGGTCTGGAGTTCATATTTTACTTACATATGTGTGTTCTATGTGTCTTTTTGCACTCTGGAAAATCTGGAGCCTTGCTCTCTCATCTGTACACATGCATGTACAGCCATAAACATTCATTATCATTGGCTCCCGAGCGTCACAGTCTAACCACCACTGGTGGGAGATCATGAGTTCTAGCACCAGTGATGTCACAGCCATCCGTGGCTGAGATCCCACAATCAGTCTCACTTTCTGACCCTGTCCTCTTCCCCAATGTCTCAGCGCGATGCCGCATGTTACCTGATATTTGGGAATTTGCAGTTGAAGGTGAAGTGAAAGTGAACCGTTTGTCACGCATGAACACAGCACAGCACACAGTGTGAAATTTGTCCAAGTGAAGCAGTGGGCAGCCCAGGGAGCAGTGTGTGGGGACAGTATCTTGCTCAAAGGTACTTTAGTGGTGCCATTGGCAGTCCTGGGATTCGAACCCACAACCTTCCGATCACAGGGGCAGCTCCCTAACCACCAGGTCACCAGCTGCCCCATAAAGGTTTTGTAGAGCAGAAGATGGTTTCAATCCATCAACCTCTGGGTTTTGGGCCCAGTACGCTTCTGCTGCACCACTCTACTAACCCGCCAAGCCAGATGGGACTCGAACCCACAATCCCTGGTTTAGGAGGCCAGTGCCTTGTCCGTTAGGTTAGGTGCAGTTAGCATGTTGAGTTCTCTGATGATGTCGTGTTAGTGTCCAATTTGAAAAAACGAGCTCGGTATGTTGTATTTATTACCAATTCCACTACTGTATAAATACCTCCTTCACTGTATTCAGTGTATTTATTTTATAAATCAAAATAATCTAACTGAACCCAATGAACTGAATGCAGGTCAGATTGGAGATTTTGTGGTAAAACTGAACTGTTTTCTAAAGAATTATAAAGAAACTGAATCAGCATGAGTTCACAGATTTACACTTCTCATGGTCAGTATGTACAAAGGAGAAGTTCTCCTTTTCTCTCAAAACGGAACCATGTATTTTGGGAATATTGTATCATAAATTCTTTACATGGTCATGAATCACATCCTTACTGAGTGAATCATGCATTCGTATCCAAAGCAATGTTCTGACAATTTAATGTATCAGTTTCTTATGGAATCTTGTAGAGGCCTGTGAAAACTCTCAACATTTCTATTGTTAAATCATGTTCTGTTATTAAAAAACTAGTATATGTTGAATGTCTGAAGACTGAAATCTAACTTTCTTTACATGCAAGTTTGATAATTTTGCCTAAACATATTTTTTCAGTCCTACCAACACTGAGTTGAACATTATACATTGCATTGCCTCTTTATTATCTCCATAACTGTGCGGCTGATGGCTTACAGTGTGTTTTTGGGTGCTTTGGAGCCAAATGCATGTGGGCTCCAGCATTACTCAGCACTTAACACTACCTTTGAACTTCTGCTCAGGTTGTTTTCTGTCAGTTTTTCACTAAAGCACTTATTCGGGTTACTTCCACTTGGGTTTCGCGTGTTTTCACCTCCAAAGGTGATACAGGGTTTGTAGGTTAGGCCTGAAATCAACACCTAGACTACATTACCAATGCCTAGTTGATGTTAAGGATAATAAATAGACGTGAACACTGACTTTCAGTCGATTAAGTCAATAAAAGACTGTAGCCTACAAATGGAAAATGCTTGAAAAGTAAAATATTTGGAAGATGACTCATCAAAATATTGCAGACTACTCCCGTCTGGGAAATACGTGGGACACTGAAAAAGTTTCTGCACTTTTTTAACTCTATTTATTAAGAATAAAAAAAAATGGCTTGCCAGACAGAATTACATCTTGCTTGACAGACAGAACTAGTCACATGACACTCTCAGACATGCCCAATTACTGCTCTTCCAGCCTTCACCGTTTCCAAAGAAAATATAAAAGTGTTTTAACGTTTTCGTATAAAGATGGCTTTAATTAAAGTGCAATAAGATTAATTACTTTGACTGAGCCATAACAGACTGCATGTTTCAACAAAACTAAACAGATATTTCAGATGATAAATTCAGTTGTGCAACAGTGAAAGTGTGACAGGGTTGTACTTGTTTTTGGATGTACCTTCAAAAAGTCCTTGAGAACTTTTGACAGTGTTTTTTTTACTGATTAAAAAAAAGAGTTCAAAAAGAATGATTCATCTGCAAACTACGCTAGCAGGGCCAGTAGCTCGGGTCTGGTCTCAAAAGTTTTTCACACAACTCCTCACACTTTTCACAGTACAGACTGTTCTTATGTAGCCTTTTTCACATTTTGCAGGTCGTATGTGTGCACTCACCATGAGAAATTCCAAGAATTTCAAGATTTGTTTGAGACAACAGTGACATGAAAAAGTATTTTCCCCCTCTACATCCAAAATGTGAAATAACATAATGATAACATGAGGAAATGAACACAGCTTAAAATGAACAACAAAAGTACTGTGAAAAGCTCTGAAAAGTATTTGTTTCCTTTCATTTTTGCTTGTTTCTCACATTCAATAGTTTGAGATCTTTAGAGAAAGACCACTAAATTAAAATAACACTTTTCTAACACTAAGTGGCCAGGGGTGAAAAAGCTGTCCTCATTCAATCAACTGAACTGATTTAGTTGAGAATTGGTTAGTTAGTCTAAATACAGCCAAACATGAGGTAAGTGAAAAGATCTCAGCAGCAGACACATTCAAAACACATTCTGGAAGAGATGAGAAAGAACATTTTTGAAATGTAACAGTCTGGAAAGTGTTTAACAAAATTCTTCTAAGAATGCAGCAACTACTCATCTGCCAAGTCACAGAAGAACCCAGACAAACATCTAAGTGCAGGCCTCGCTGCCTCAGGGCTGCAAAGAAAACCACTTCTTACCAAGAAAAACACACAAAGATACTTGACTCACATTTACCAAAAACACCAAATCTTTTGTTCTCAAATGTCAAAAGTAGGACTTTTTAGAAGACAGGGGTCCTGTTACATCTCCACTTCAATTGCGTTATGAAGCAAGACGATGATCCAAGAGCAAATGCACCTCAAGAGCAACCAAATTAAGGTTTTTAGTCCTTGAAATGTTGTGGCAGGACCTTAAACAGGTAGTTCATGCTTGAAACACAAAACTGTAGCTGAATTAGGGCAATCTTGTAGCATTTGGTTGCAGGTGTTGGTGGATGCACTTATTAACTTTTTCACATGGGTGCCATAAATGTTGCAAAACTTTTGTTCATTTAAAACTGTGTTCATTTCCTCATGTTATCACTGTGTTATTTTAGATTTTGAATGTGGATCTGAAACCAGTGTGACAAATATAAATCTCAATTCTTGGTATTCTTGGAATTTCTCACGGTGAGTGCACACATATGACATGCAAAAGACTAAACAGCCTAGACAAGCACAGTCTGTATCAAATAATTACAATTTGCTAACAAACAGATAGGCCCGAAGCTTTAATCCTCTTCCTAGCCTGCAATGTTGGCCTAATCCTAGGCCGAATGCACTACAAAACTAAAAGAACAGACTTTTAAAGAGGCCAAACCATAGAAATCAAATCTGTTTATGTCATAAGTTTGATGAAGAGTGTAAACACTACAAAGGTATACACTTCATTCTCCAGTCCACACAGAAATTAAGCTGCAAAAAGGAACCATTTTGAGTTAAATGTTTTTGTGACGTCAAAAACATTGAATGAAATGTTTTCGTGATGTCAAAGGAACACATTTACATATATCAGCCTATTCAGTCTATGGTGGTTTGACCTATCCACTTCTAACGAAATCATAACGGTTGAGGTTCAATAATAGGAACAAACACCTACATATGAACAAACGCCCACATACGTCAATCTTACAGGCACAGTAGTAAAAACATTCTGCTTGATTTTAATGGATACAAGTATGTTTAAAGTGGTCATTTAAAAATAGAATTGTTTTAAAACAAACAAATGTCATAAGTAGTGCCACAATGTTGTTATAGCCCATTTTCAGTGAGGAGATTCCATTTGGACCAATCTAAGCTGGGTTGGCTCACTCCAGCTCCACTTCTTCTCAATCACACACACCCACAGCTAGTTTCTGGACTCTTTATTTCTAATGTATAGCGGGGTATTTGTATTAGAACGAATGAGTCCAGAGCTGCAGGTGCATGTGATTGAGAAAAAAGGGTAGCAAGGGTGGAGCTGGAGCTGGAATGAGCTAATCCAGCTTAGGTGGATCCAAATGGAATCAGGTGTGTTGCAAGGGGGAAAATACCTGAATAAATGCTATATAGTATACGCAAGTCTATATGAATAAATGCTAGAAAACTGTGGGCTGTAGGTTCTTTAAATGCATATGACTAGCCAGCTGATCATGGTGGGCCATTCTTAAAACAAATGAAATACTGCCACCTCCTCCAAAATGGAAAAGATGACTCCAGTTAGTGACCACGTCTTTGACGTCTTCTAACCATAAACTTAGCTAGTCATTCTCCATAAAACTTCCTCATCCTCCAGTTTCCTGGCAGTGAGTAGCAAACAGTTACAATATGGATGGGAAGTAGAAGAGATTTTTTGTAATACTCAGTATTTGTTGTCTAAAAAAACAAAACAAAAAAACATTTCCTGTTCAAGATTAAACCACAAACCCTATCTTGTGAAAATGAGAGATTTTAGGGATAATGCCATAAGGATAATTTTCACTTACAAATACCTGACTTGTATAACTCTGTGCATCTGTCTATCTATCTATCTATCTATCTGTCTATCTATTTATGTATCTGTTTGTTTGTTTGTTTGTTTGTTTATTTATATCATATGTTGTGATTCAGCATGGTTTATTTATTTTTTATTGGATTTATTTAGTCTTTATATTTTATTTTGCTCTTGCCTCTGTGTGTCTGCGCAGCTGTGACATAAGCAGTTTCCTCCGGAATCCATAAAGTTCTCTGATTCTGATTCTGATTTCGTATCATTGTTGAACTCAGGTCCATCACCTTGTTGCAGGTGTGTGAAGCAAAAGAA
>JBBPCZ010000115.1:43090242-43106667 GCA_037974445.1 Brycinus macrolepidotus | reverse complement strand
ATTTAATGAAGGACTGATTGAGTCAAACCAGGTTTCTGATGGAAACTACAAGTAATACTGGGCTTCCACAAGAAACACACTGATATATTGAACATAAAATCACTATTTACTGTATAATGTTATTTGTATTTATTCGTTTCTTGTTTTATTTGGTATATTTAGTAATATTAACCTAAGCTCATCTAAACGGTTTTTAAATATAATTTTCACAGGTGCCTAAGCCTTTTGTGTAGGCAATTGTATAGGCAATTTGTTGATAATTTATTGTTATCATGGTAAAATGCACAGTGTGCTTTTCTGAGTATGTTATGGATCATCAGTACTTAAAGAACCGAGAATGACTGCAGGTTCTTTTTTCAAACTTCAAAAGTTTGAAAAAACTCATCAAACTTCAAAAGTTCATTTGTAATGCATATTGTGCATCATAAAAACCATGAATAACTATAAATTATTGTGATATTTCATTTCTTGCAATATTGCCCACCCCTATATAACTGAAAAGGCAGGAGTGCAGAATCTTAACCAGCTATTAAAATACCACAACAAATTCATAACATAAACATTAATATCTCTTCAAAAGACCTTCAATCGTACAGGTTTTAAAGATTCTCATAAAAGAATCTGATCATTTGGGGCATAAATCATAAAACAGGAGGGAAAATCGTAAAAGTAAGATAAAATAAATGCTGAACCTGTTTAAAAGTCACTGATGTGCATAAGTGTCACAGTGTGCATAAAATTGCAGGAGATTTTTTACATTCAAAAGCCCCCTTTTTGAATGTATTTTGACTCTTTCTATCTGTTTCCAGGATTTTTCCCATACTTCACACTCTTATGTAAGAAAACCTTAAATCCCATGCAGTGTTGTTTCTTCTTAATAACATGTAGTAGCATTGCACTGAACTCAGCACCAAACAGTGCAACACCATACAGTGCAATATCCAAAATCTTTTCCAATATATGTTCTCCAGATTGTGTGGGTGTTGCTCGTAAATTACTTAACTGTAAGTTATCTATAGTATTAAAACCCCAGCCTTTTGTGTATATAGCATGGTGTATTTCGTACAAAGTATTTTTTTTCCAGTGTTTTTATTTTATATTTTATATTTTATATTGTTCTTGTTTCTGTGTGTCTGTGCAGTTGTAATGTAAGCACTTTCCTCCAGGATCATTAAAGTTTTTCTGATTCTGATTCTGATTCTTGGTCCAGGGTCATCATGCACTGAAAGTGTTTTCTGGTGGTGGTGTAATGTTGGTGTAACCAGCAGAGGTCCCTGTTGAGCTCTGCATTCAGAAAAACAGCATGAGTGGCCAGATCAGTAAAGTAATATTAAGGGCTGAGATATTTCAAAACACTATAAAACCAGAGATGTATGGGAACTATCAGTTCCACAAGCATAAAGGTAAAGATGATTTATCTCATCATGCCTGCGCAGCAGGAGGTCAGACCAACCAAAACAAGACTGGATTCGAGCACTTTTTCTGTCTGCAAAAAGGTCTGCAGATATCTGGTCTTTCAAATGAAACAGCTTTTTAAAACACTTCTTAGAATGAGCGTTATTCAACCTTTTAAAAATGGTTATTAAACCTTAAGGTAATTAACTAAACAATCTGATTGACATAAAAGGTGGGAACCTTGCAAAACTGACAATGAGTTTCAGAACTGTGTGTGTGTAAAACAGTATGAAATTTGTTTGTTTTGCCTCATAGGTCAGACTCAGTGGGATGTCAGCTGTGAGGGTAAATCAGTTCAGTGGGTGACTCCAAACATTATTCCTTGTGATCTTTAATCCTTTAAGTTTGACACAAACACTTCGCATTGGAATGCCTCCTCGCTGCGGCCAGGGCTGCCTGTAGGGAACCCAGTTCTCGCTGTCAGTCTGAGTATGTATCAGCTGGATTTAGTTCTAAAAAGCCTCAGCACAGTGCTAAGCCTCAAAAATTTGGAAAACATCTTTGCCAGCCGTGATTTGTTATGGACAATGGCTGTAGTGGTTCCTCAGGTTGAACAGATTCCAACAAGAAGATGTTCCTCAAAACGAACAGTTTTAGTATCACTACGGAAGAAACATAAGCACTGCGTTTGAGAAGCACAGGTCATGACCAGTCCCTATCAAGTTGCTGGGAACATTTATTTAAAGTCAGGAAAGTCAGGTTTACAGTCACGTAAACACACAGTACACTGGAACTGAGCACATGGAAGTACTGACAGTGTACCTGTGCACAGGTAAATAGTGACACTAACAAATAATGTTCCTGAGCAGGTAAATAGTAATACTAATGCACAACTCACCCAAGTACAGATAAATAATAACTCTAATGCACCTAAGTACAGGTAAATAGTGACACCTGCGCACAGGTAAATGCTCCCACTAACAAAAATGTTCCTGAGCACTGGCAAATAGCAATATTAACAAATAGTGGACCCAAGCACAGATATATATAATGTACCTGAACAGAGGTAAATAGTGATTCAAAATTACAGT
Organism: Brycinus macrolepidotus; assembly: GCA_037974445.1. Lineage (NCBI taxonomy): Eukaryota > Metazoa > Chordata > Actinopteri > Characiformes > Alestidae > Brycinus > Brycinus macrolepidotus. The sequence continues at coordinate 43,104,181 of JBBPCZ010000115.1, read as the reverse complement.
GTACTGTTGAACAGGTAAATAATGACACTAAAGTAAGGTGTACTCTTATACAGGTAAATTGTGACACTAAAGTACGGTTTATTCCACTTATGAACAGTGTACTTTAGCACAGGAAAATATTGACTCTAATAGACAGGGTACTTGTAAATAGTAGCAGGAATTAGCACAGGTAAGTATTGACTCTAGTAGACAGTGTAGTAGTGGATAGTAACAGTGATCATAGTTAGTGGACAGTGCACCCAGGTACAGGTTAATAGTAACACTAATGGACGGTGCACCCAGGTACAAGTAAATAGTGACACCTGTGCGCAGGTAAATGCTGCCACTAACAAACAACATTCCTGAGCTCAGGCAAATAGCAGTACTAACAAACAGAGTACCCAAGCACAGGTATGTAGCAACGCTCATGAAGAGTGTGCCAGAGGACAGGTGAATAGGTCCACTACTAGATTGTACATGTAAACAGTGAAACTAATGGACGGCGCACTAAATAGTAACATGAATGAGCACAGGTAAGTATTCACTCTAGTAGACAGGTATAGTAGTAACACTAGTGGACAGTTTACCTAGTCATAGTTAATGGACAACGTACCCAAGTACATGTTAATAATAACACTAATGGGCAACGCATCCAAGCACAGATAATTAGTGACACATGTGCACAGGTAAATGCTGCCACTACCATCCTTCCTGAGCTCAGGTAAATAGCAATACTAACAGTGTACCCAAGCACAGGTATACAGTGACACTCATTAAGAGTCTACCTGAGCACAGGTAAATAATGACACTAATGGACAGTGTAGTCTTATACAGGTAAACAGATCTGCTACTAGACTGTACTCTTATTCAGGTAAATGGTTCAGTTCAATTCAATTCAATGCAATTTTATTTATATAGCACTTTTTACAACCAAGTTGTCATAAAGCAGCTTTACAGAATCCAGGTCCGAGCCCCTGGCGAGCAAGCCAGAGCCGACAGAGGCGAGGAAAAACTCCCTCAGCTGGAGGAAGAAACCTCGGGAGGAACCAAGACTCAAAAGGGGAACCCATCCTCCTCTGGTCGAAGCCGAGAAGAAAGAAAAGAGAGTCTCTTTGGAGACAAAAGAAGGCCTTCATGAATGAACTTAATGACTCCCACTAACCTTAATGGACAGTGCACTCTTACACAGGTAAATGTGCTTGAGCACAGGAAAATATTGACTATAAGAGACAGCGCACATGTAAACAGTAACATGAATGAGCACAGGTAAGTACTGACTCTAGTAGATAGTGTAGTAGTAGTAACATTAATGGACAGTTTACCTGGTCATAGTTACTGGACAATGCACCCAAGCACAGGTAAATAGTTACACTAGGAAACAGAGTAAATAGTGAGGTAAATAAAGACTAAGAGACACCGTACCTGAGCACAGGTAAACAATTACACTGAAGGACAGAGTACCTGAAAACAAGTAAGTAACAAAAAGCTAATACCTTAAGTCCAGAAATATCATTGGTGAAGAGGGAAAAAAAGGAAAAGAAGTACACCTGTTGTTCATTAGTAAATACTATACACTTTGTATTCACAGCAGCGCTACTGTAAATTTTCAACCAAATTGTAAAACAAACTTATGTGACCTTTCCAAAAGCATTCCTCAAGCCCTCACCCATCAGGTGAAATGAGCCAGGGTGAAATACTTTCTGGAGCCCGTCCTGCTGTCTGCAGCTTCAGATTTCTCTGCCACTTCCAAGTCTTGCTCAAATGGCTCAGTAGTCATTCACTTTGATTCAGATCATCTCTGGCTTTGTCAGTAAATTTCTAGTTATATGATCTGGCCTTGTAAAGAGGCGTCAGAGTAAATCAGGCATTGTTTAGCAATGCAGGTTCTCTTACTTAACACAATCCTGTCTCTACCAGAGGCTGGCATAAGCTTGGCACAGAGACAGAATCAACGCTACATTCAGAGGGTTCCCTTTTTCAACAGGTGGGGGGGAGGGGTGGGAGAGAGAGAGAGAGAGAGAGAGAGACTTAAAACTTCACATCAAAACAATTAAACAATTCATGCTTTGTTTCACATTGCTGCTTCCAACTGAGACACACTCACATCTCTTAGACTTTTTAGTTTTCTACACCAGAGCTGCTACACGTTGAACTTCCAACCCCAAGTCTAGTAAATAATCCAAATGTATTTAGAAATATTGGACAGATAGCAATATTTACGTACTATGTAAAGGTTTAAGGCAGCAGTCTTCTATCTGATCCTCAAGAGAACAGTTTGGATTTTGCTCCCAACAGAGAATAACACACCTACCTTAGCTGGTTAAACTTTAAGAGTCATTCAGCTTGAGTTTAATTAGTGCAGATGATCTTCTATTGGCATTGACTAGATTCATTGCATACAGGCACTGAAACTTGACGCAGGGTTGTTTTCTGAAAAACCAAGATAACTTTCCCCACATCTGACTAAATTAGGAACTGGATTGCTAGGACCATCTTCTAAACTTTCAGTCCACACCACATGTGTGTTTGTAACAAAAGGAGGAAATATTTCATTATGATTTGAATGAATTCATGGTGATTTGATTTGAAAGCTATTGCAGTGTGTAAACAATTCTGTTACTTTTAAAAGATGTTTTTTTAAAAAAAAATGAGACATTTACACTGGAAGTAGTTAAAGACTAGTTAAAGCCTTGATCTAGTCTTTCCATAGTTTCATTCTCCTCAGTCACGACTCAAATAGTGATAGTCTTGGACTTGTCTTGGATTCAGTAAAGGGGATCTACAGCTCTTTAATCAGTTGAATTAAGTGCAGTTCTAGTTGGTGAGACCAAAAAAGTAGATCCGTACCAGTTCTTTGTGGATAACAGCCCTAATATGTGTAAGGGAAGGGTTTGTCCTTACACATAAGTTAAGAGGCCCTCAAAAAATATCTCTCTGCCACTCATACTTAACATTACTACGTCCCAACCCTGTATTTTTCCTGATCGTGTTAACATGTGCAAGGAGCTTCGCGAGCTGGTGAGATAATAGCTTTATACATAAGGCAATGCCCACGACTGCCTGTTTCATTAAGTATAATTGCTTAACGATTGCTCTCTTTATTAAAGGTGACTGGAGCTCTCTCAGATGGGGTCAGTAATACGTGACAGAGATGATTGCAGTGTGTGTGTGTGTGTGTGTGTGTGTGTTCGTACAGTGGCTACGAAGGCCTTCGAAACCATCCTAATGAGAGAGCTGGAGAAATTGAGCTATTATGATGTCAGACCTCCTACCATTATGGGCCATTAGAACCACACAGCTTCACATTCAGTCCCATTATATTTATTGGATAGAGGAACTGATTGATGTTGACCTGGCTCAAACCCTTCATACCATGCACACTTGACCCTGTGCCATCCTCCCCGAACTGAGTTCAGCTATGGACCATGTGCACTTAAATAATCCCCACCGTCACTATCAATGTACGACAGAATCCAATGGGGTTATGAAGAGGAAAAATATCTTATTTTCTGTCCCAGAAAATTGTTGTTTAAAGATTTTGGCTCAGCCACAGCAATTTGACACATATCACCGAGCACAATGTCGAGGTCGTGAGAATGGCTCAGTTAAGTGTATTTCTTTTACAAAACTAATGTTATTGATGTATACTGGACACACCATTAAACTACGCTCATTATTCATGCATAGTAAGGGTCAAACTCTTCTCTGTTGACATGTCCACACTCGACCTGCTCCCACCCTAATGCATATCAAATTAGGCTGATGTGTCCCAATGCATTTGCATTTCTTCCTTTCTTACCATCTTATCACTTTGACACCTCCACAAACAGTGCTGTCAACCCTGACGTGGTTGTAAATCACTAATGGCTGCGCAAGGCAGCTACTGTGTAGGGGAAAGCACTATCAAGTAGCAGATTAGGTTTAATGATAGAGCTTTTGAGATTCTTGAGCTTTTTGAGGCTTGGCAGAACATGGATAGTTTCACTGTATTGCTTCAGGAAAAACATACAACTAGAATTCTGATGCTTTGATTGGCTCATTTTAAACTGTTGGCTTAGTATCATTTTAAACTGTTGGCTTATTTATAAATATTTTACATTACGTTGTACTTTGCAACATGTAAAGAATTGTGCTCTAAAATATGCAGGATGGTTGAAGGAGAGGATATATATATCCTATCTCTTACACACACACACACACACGTGAAATAGTTAACATCCTCAGCAACATCCAACATAGAATAAAATACTGCATATGTCATGCCCTTTTTTTTAGGATCTCGCCCGCCTACTTAAAAACCATCCCTTCCATTTAGGTGTGGCCAGACTCAGAGGTAAAGAAAACCTGCTAGAGAAGACCTGATGAATCTACACACCATTGGCATGCAGATTCTGGCCTTGTGGCAATTCAATGCACTGTCTCTCCCTCAATCAACTAATGAACATCTGAAGCTGGATCAGTGTGGGCTGGGGGCTGGGGGCTGGGGGCTGGGGGTTGGTGGAGGCATGCCTCTGGGCCAGACCTCCGTCTCTCTTTCTCTCTGTGTCTCTACCTCTCTCTCCAGACATGTCCTGACCCATCAGCCCGGAGACACACAGAACAGAGAGCATGCTGGGTCCAGACAGACAGACTGGCCAGAGAGCCGCAGCCCCCATGCATACACAGTCACTCACACACCCTCCTCCACCTACCAATTGAGTCTAAACTGCAGGCGGCTAGTGACATTAGCATAATGATGAGACAGTGACACCTCTCTTTGAGTTGTATCAGGGGGCAAAAAGGGCAGGGTAATGACAGACATAATTACTCCATTTACCGAGGGAGGGGCACTAACATTAAAGGAGAAAAAGAGTTATCTGAAGAAGGCATGTCACCCTAATACAATGTTAGTTTAATTTAGGCTTTTTAATGGAATCTGTTTGAAATATATTATGTATATCGTTGACTAAACAAGATTATTAATTTTAGGAGCATTTAAGGACTGCTTGGCAACAGGGCGCCAAAACATTTGTTGTCCCTAGACATTGAGTGGCATAGCCTACACACATAACACATCCATTATGAGTCATTAAAGGCCAAAAGATGGAGAACATCTATGTCAGGCTCTAAATTGGGTTTAAAATGTTTTTCACACAAACTGATCCTTTTGAATGGTGAGTGAAGCAAAGAGAGCAGTTGCCTTAGTCTGAAGTCTGAAATACTAAATTTAAAATGATCATGTTTTTAGCCCTTTTAATGGTGAAGATATTTTTATATTCAGTTCTTGCTTAGTTACAGCTGGTGGCCAAGTGGTTAGGAAGTTGGGCCTGTGATCAGAAGGTCATGGGATCGAATCCCAGGACTGCTAGCGGCACCACTGAGGTACCCTTGAGCAAGGTACCGTCCCCACACACTGCTCCCCGGGCGCTGTGGTCCTGGCTGCCCGCTGCTTCACTTGGTGAATGGGTTAAATGCAGAGAAAGAATTTTGTTTTGTTCACACTGTGTGCTGTGGTGTGTTTACATATGACAAATTGTCACTTTACCTACTTACTTACAATGCAAAGCCAAAAGGCTACATTATGTTTGTTCATAAATGGGCCCTCGCAGAGATGGTCTCAAGCAACCATCCTGCAGGCCATGCATGCATGTGTGTGTGTGTGTGTGTGTGTGTTGAAACCCACTACAGCATTCTTTCATCTCTGTTTGCTCACAGGTTGACTAAGCTTAGCAGGGCAGGGAGCCTTAAGAAGACTAAAGAGTGTGTGTTGTCATCGGCGTAACTGACCCAGAGAGGAGTGTTTGAACAGTGTCTCCATGCTGAGAGCCAGCAGGGGTTTAAAACAACAACATCCCTCTTAAGCTTCTGCCTCTGTCGGCTTCGAAGGAGGCAACAACATCTAAAAGACCTGCAATCTGTTAAGAAACTGTACACGCGTCTTCATATTGCTTGTTGTGCAACTGGATAAAACTGGATATTCACATAAACAAACAGCCTAATAAGAATTACAGCTTCCATTATTGAAGACTGATTGACAGCTCTCTCTAATTCTTTGCTGTAAGTCGCAGAACCTTGAGACACATACAGGGGTTTATTAGGAACAAGTGCTGGAAAAAAATTCTCATGAAAACTTAACGGGCACTTTACTGTCACCCACTAATCCCAATGGACGTTTGGTTTTGATTGAGACGGCTGAATGACATTTTATAGGGACTCGGGTTCTTGTAACCTAATATACTGGATATCAGTGCAATTCGACAGCTGAGAATGCACTTTTCAACTTCGGCAATCTCTCTCTCTCTGTTCTAAAAGCTCATAGCTGAACAGTCCTACACACTGTCAGTTCAACTTCACCTCCTAAGACTCTTGCTGCAAACAGATGGTTCAAATGTCTCATGAATGGGAGTTTGTCTCAGGTGCCAAAAAAATACAAAAAAATCGAGGCTGAAAGTGGCCTGTTTCAAGTGGGGGCATGTCGGGCCTGTAGTTCCTGTGATGTTCGTTTCACAGCATACTCGTGCTGTCATCATCGTCCATCTCTCTCTTTCATTCAGCCAGCGTGATGTCATGGATCTGGAATGCGATCTCATGACAACAGCGAGAGGAAATGATGTTGATGTCGTGCTGGTCTTGCCTCTGTTGGTAAACTGCAGACTGGTGTACAGGTGGACCTACAGGTGTGTGTGTGTCTCGGTCTCAGTCTCTCACACACATGCACAAGCTGTGTGTTTGTTTTCTGTACGTATGACACATGCAGAGCTGTGTTGGCTCAACAGTGTCTGGCACTAACAAGCACGACTGTGTTACCACCAGCACTTTAATGAGCATGTCCAGCGCTCTTCCTATTGTTGTTTATATTAATGCCCTGATTCATCTCGGATGTGTTCTAGTGAAATGGGTGTGTTTAATGGCTTTACATTACACTACGTTACATCACATTACATTCATTTGGCAGACGCTTTTATCCAATACGAGCATTACACTATCAGTCAAGAAATGCAGTGTAGGGATTCACAGTATCTTTGGACTAAGATAACATTATAATATCAACCTTAATTAACCTTAATGTTTTTAATATTACCTTCTGGTGAATATCATTAGTGGATGGCTGGGGGGCATTGACGGTTAGAGTTATCAATGAATGATCACCTTATCATTGGGACCTGAAATTGGGGAGGGGGGGCACCCTTTTCAGACTCAGGTCTTTCTTCTCTTCTTTGGGCAGCTGCCTCAGAAGTCAGTGATGCTCTTGAAGTGCCGCAGGGATTACAGCCAAAGACAAAAGCTGGTTGGGGTAGGGGGATGTAGGGGGGTATGCCTGACCTGGCCTGGCCTGGCCTGGACTAGCCTTTAGCATAGGATCATCTGAGACTTACGCCAGCCAAGCTGGGAAAGAACACTCACTTCTGACAGAACAAAGGGAAAGGTGTGTGTTGAGGCGTGGGGGAGGGGGGGTCTACCTGTGTGGATTTAGGTTAAAAGGGGAGAGGGGTGCAGATAAAAGGCAATAAAGCAAGATGAAAGAAGATTTATTTTGTGTCCTCATACTGATGGTTGCATATAGATTATCTAGAAATGCTTAGTTGATAATTAACAGTTTTAGTGTTAAGATTAGGTTTGGGGTTAACAACAACAACAATAATAATAATAATCATCAAAGTCAAAGTTTACTTTGACGTTGACTAAAAGGTATGGCTCCAGATTTTACAGAGTACAAAAAGACTCATGAAATGCACATATATAAAATATAGACATGAACTCTAAACTAGGAGTAAAAATGTATAATTTGGTACAAAGGGTAAGTTTTCACATCCATAAAATGTGCAAATATTGCATCAGCAGTCAGGAGGAGAACAAACAGAATACTGGAATGCAACTGTGTGCTTTATATGTGCAACGGATCAAATGATGATTACAATAATAATAATAAAAAACAACAACAACAGCAACAATAATAAAAATAATAATAATCAAAGTAATTTTTATAGTCATCTCAGCTATATGTGTGTATACAGTGAGAGGAGAGGGTGTGGCTCCAGATTTTACCGAGTACAAAAGGACACAGAATACACATATGTAAAGAAAATATAGATATAAACTTTAAACTAGAAGTAAAAATGTGCAATTTAGTACAAAGGGTAATTTTCCACATCCAAAAATGTGTGCAAATGTTGCATCACTAGTCAAGTGGAGAGTAAATATAATACTGGAATGTAATTGTGTGCTTCATACGTGCAAATGAATAATAATAATAACAGTAACAATAACAATAACAATAACAATAATAATAAAACAGCTTCTCAATTTCTCACTTATATCGTTCTCAAATAATTCTGTGCATATTCACTATTCAAAAGCCCAGGAGCTGCGGCTGAGGCTTGGGTCCTTTATGCATGAGCAGTTTCTTCACACCAGAATGTGCTGCGGTGTGACGGCCGAGTGTGTTTTGACACAGGCCATGGATAAAGGATGATCCACCCAGAGATCCACAATGTGGGAACAAAGCCACTTCCTTGCAGGGATTGTCAAAATACGTTCAGGAGGCACACAGAGCGGGGATATGATACATTGTTGTGGGGATTGGCTTTCCAGGCCTACAGATGTGAAGACAAGCACAAACTGAGGATTTAACAGGCATCACTCCAGTCAGCTAATCCGTCACATCTTTGATTCTTTCAGCAGGACACTTGTACGTCACCTCGTGTCACCTCTGCATCAGAAGGCATGGTGATGTGTGTTTTTCTCATGCATTCTCATGCATGCCACATTGTTTTCATCGATACACTCAGTGTCATTCAGTGCCAAACATTTAATGACGGAAAGTAGAATTTGTCTTTCCATCAAAGGGTAAGACACTCCCAAACTATTGGTTGATTCTGCGTTTGTCTTTGTAAACAGGAGATATTTTATTATAGTTCAAATTTTAATGAACAGTTATTCATATCATTTTTGTCACTGTTTGACACTGAAACGAATGGATTGAATGTACACATAATTACGTGTATAATTACATTTAAATTATACAGCAAAACAAAAGCAATGACGCTTGACTTATAAGGGTTAAACAGTGTCAGCTTGATTCTGAGACACAAATGCAAAACCAATTCACTGTGATATCCGGCATGTCTAGATAAACAAATTAACAAATTAAATCATGAATCACCATTTACTGTGATCTTCAGCACCTCTAGATAATCAAACCAACATTGTGAATCACTATTGCCCACAATATCAGTCAAAATTCAACACACAGTAGCTACAACCTGGGCAAATCTTCTCACACTTGCTCCCAGAGTAGCTCTAACAGCTGGACGTGGAGTGAGTTTGGATGGGTTCTGTATAAAATGGTCCATATGGTAGTTTGCTCGCACCCTGGATCTCATGCCATTATCAGCCCATAGATTACTGCCTTTATGGGCCCAGAATGGAGGCGGATGAAACCAAATCAGGTCATGCCAATAGATGGGCATTATCTTCAGCTATCAAATGTACACTTCATCTTTTTACAGTGGCGCTGGGAGCTCCCTGGTGAACGTGGCCAGCGGGGGTACCAGAGAGCTGTCAGCATACTGTGCCCTTAAATATTTAACTTCCTCAAGAGATCAGGCCCGTGATATGAGATAGTAGCCCATAATTCTGGCTGACTGGGGTAAGCAGATGTGAAGTTTTAGAATCTGTGCCCCTAATATCATATTCACAGAGCAGAGAGCAACCTAGAGAGCATGCCAGGGTCAGCTTTCATATTGCCCAGCCATTCTGGGCATAAAGCGGCTATGAGAAAAAGACATATTGACCCAGACCAGACATAGCATTTAATGTGGCTTTGATTATGATGTACAGACCGTAGACCATCACTCTCATAAATTATGAGCTGGGATCAGACCAGACTGGCTAGTTATTGCATTTAACAGCCCATTTAATGATTTTATATAAGGGTCAGATAAAACATGGTCATGTCTTAGGAGGTCTTTTCGGTCTGTTGTTAAATCCTGGCGCTGTCTGACTGGTCACTGAGATCATATCGTTATTTATAACCTGCTGAAAACTTCAAGCAAGTAACACATAATATATGAGATGAGACAATGAATAAAGCCTATAATCTTTAGATGCTATTTACAAATATTATTTAAGCCAGTGAGTTAGAAACTAAACTCAAGTTTGAAATGTTCCTATAATCTGTATTAGTCATGAAACACATTATTTCTTCCATAAAGAGTCAGTTAGAAGATTCTTGGTTTGTATGTTTAGGGGAAAAATTGATGTAATTTATGCAGTGTAATTTAAGTGCCCTGAGAATACTTGCTGTATCTTCTATAAAGAGGCAATTAGAAGAGTCTTGGTTTTTACATTTGAGATATAAATGAATTTAAACTCTAATGATTGAGTGCCCTTCGAAATCTTACTATTTCTTCCATAAAGAGTCAGTTAGAAGAGTCTTAGTTGTTATCTTTGAGATATAAATGAATTTAGACTATAAGGCTTGACTGCCCTGAGAAAACATGCAATTTCTTCCATAAAGAATCAGTTAGATGAGTCTTAGTTTTTATATTTGAGGTATCGATTAATTTTAACTCTCATGCTTGAGTGCCCTGAGAGAAACCTTGCCAAGGTAACGAATCTCTATCTGGGAAAAGGATCTGCTCGGGCTAATTAATGGCAGTGGTGTTTCACAGCTTGTAGAGTGCAACTCTATCTGGCCAAAGGCTCTCCAGCCTGCATTCTGTCACTCACCGGATGACTGCACTCCCTCAGGCAGCTCTGAAACACAGCAGCAAGACTCCAGCACCAACCTCCTCCTCCACCTGCACTTAAACACCTTAAACACTCCCAGCTTTAACACACGAACTGAGCGTATGAGCTGAAGTAGCAAACTGCTGTCTATAGTATTAATATCCAGCATTTTGTGTACAGAGCATTTCATATTGAGTTTTTTCTGAGTTTTTATTGGATTTATTAAGACCTAATATGTTATATTGTTCTTGTCTCTGTGTCTCTGTGTGTCTGTGTGTCTGTGCAGTCGTAACATAAGCAACTTAATAAAGTTTTCTGATTCTGATTCTCATTCTTTTCTAAATCTGCAAAAAAATATATTATTATTAGAAACTGCGATCAGCCTAACAGTCTGAATCTTAAAATATATCTCAACATTTCTTTGTATTTGTTAGATCCACTGTTACTTAATAACAGCTTGTACCTGAGCTGGCATGGACTCCACATGTCTATGATAAGAAGAACAAATCCACCATCCGAACACACACCTCAGAGGAAGAGATATAACAAAAAAATCACCTTTTTGAAACCAGGTTTTAACATGGCACACATTTGCTGAAATTTGAATAGTGATTTAGAAAAATTCATTCTTCTTGTAATAACTTTTCTTTGTTTAAAATTCTTCAAAATGTGAAAACATTTTGTTTGTTTCCAGGTTTAAGTGGAAAGAAAAAAAAAAGATTTTTCCAGATTTCTCAGATTTTTAGACTGAACCTGCTGTTGGTAATTGTCATAAAAAAAATAAAAAAAAAACAAAACAAATAACAACAATAAAAAAAGAAGAAGAAGAAGAAGAGGAGAAGGAGTTGGAAGGATGCAAATATAATCTAATTTGCATCCTTCTTCTATATTTTGGTGGTAACAATACACAATAAGAATACATGATAAATTACCATCAGCATTATTAACCGTATTAATATAGTAGTAGTAGATTACAAGGGAAACTTGTGTAAAATGTTTATACACATTATTAAATGAGGAGTTGGTTTGTTGTGATTGAATTTGGGAATTCTTCTGCGACTGCAGCACTTTTCTCTACATATAAACATGAGAAACTGAGAGATATGAACAACCCTCCAGACCTGTAAAGAGTTTTAAAGTGGCCTGGCTGCAGGTTTTGGTGGGTCTGCATTACATCACTGGCCCTGAAGAATGCGGCCTTTCTGGAAGGCATGAACTCGACAAACCAACTCCACCAAAACTTCCCCGTTCTGAAGCTGCAGGGTCAGGATCAGGTAGCAGGTGTCAAAGGAGAGTGATATTTCCTTTTCCCGCTGTGGGAAACAGGATTACTGGAGTTTAGAATAAACCCACACTAAACACAAGCTTTTAAGCGGGAGCAGCTCCTGAAGTTTGGGGCTCTGTGGGGTTCAGGAACGCCTGAAACCCTTCATTAAAGTCTTAGCTCACAGGAGAGAGAGGGGCCGAGCAGGACCACCTCTCAGATCCCCGGGCAGGAGGGGGGTGGGCGGTCAGCCTGGCAGGGTTTGTGAGCAAGAGCAGGGCAATTTTACATATTACCCCCATCCCTGAGTGTACACAGAAAAATCCCCAACAAATGAACTCCTAATGAGATCCTGAGAGCACACCAAAAGAGTTCTGTCCACACAAACTATAACTTTCTATCTCTCATCCTTCGCCTTCAGTTTAAGTGTCTAAATACAAGGTCCTTTTCTAAATTAAACTTATACTGCACATATTTTAACAAATACTGTATGAGGGTAAGATCACATATCAATTTCAAATGTGACAAAATTATACAAAATATGAATATTAAACCACGAAAAAGTTCAAGCTTAATTAGGAAAAAATAGTGTAAGCTTGCTCTATTTTTACCAAGTATCTATCAATCTATCTATCCATCTATCTATCTGTCACACACACACACACACACACACACACACACACACACACCCGTTATTTATATACAGCCATGGAAAAAATCTTTTTTTTTTCTGGTTATTGCTTTTGTAATTTGTGGGTGTGTGTCTGTGTAAAATGTGCATGTCACTATTGTTTTATACACTACTGACCTCACAAAAATGTTTGGAGAAAATTTAAAAAAATAATACATACAAATAATTTATTATACCTTGGAAATGTTAAACTACTCAACACTCTTACATTATTTTACAATTGCAACAATTAAAATAGTGATGTTAAGAGCACAGTGTGTGCATGTGTGAGCTCTGTTTCATCCCATCAGAAACTGAGTCAGGAGTGAAGCTGCTGGAATACAGCACATAGAACAGCTGCTATACAAACACTACTGCACTTACTACACATATGGAGGCATTTCTTATTTTTTACACAGCTCACACTAGTTCATAAAAGATGCACAACCTGTGCATTTTACACACACACACACTGCCGCAAATTGTACAAAAAGTGAACAGAAAAAAGGGAAAAGTGCTCTCATTTTTTTCCATGGCTGTATGTATATATATATATATATATATATATATATATATATATATAATTTAATTCTAAAAATAAAAAATAAAAAAAGACAGTTATACAATTCTACATATAACAGTTTTGGTCTTGGTCTGGACTCAGATGTAAGAACAGCAGATTATGCAAATTAATAGTAACCAATAAGCACAGTAACTGTCTATGACCTCTCTAGGTTTTGGGTTCTAGATTTGTATGTTTTTTTTAGAACAGTGAGCAGAAAAAATAAAGAGTAGAAATCTGAGAACAAAATAATAAGGAGTAGAAATCTGAGAACAAAATAATGAGTAGAAATGTTAGAATTTTGTAACATTAATTACGAATATCAAGTCGGTCCATACATTTTAGGATGTTTTTCTCTCTATTCTATCATACACTTTTTTTTTGGCTAAAGGTTAATTTATTAGGCCAATTCGTTTTTATCTTTTTTGTCTATTTTTTACAGAATGCTTTAGAATCACACTTTTTAGTATAACTTGTAATATGGTATAATTCTATTTGGTAACATTTTCTTGTTTGTAATCATTTATAATTTAATATAAAATCTAACATAAATAAATAATGATACTACAATCATGTATAATATTATATTAAGACACACTGAGCCCCTGTGTGAGGCTGAACGCTGGTCTGGTCTCAGCTCTGCTCTAATTACGAGGTGTTTCTTTTGATTTCTTTGATTGCCGTCCCGGGACCACCGCCCCCCTGAGTGTTGGACTTGGGGGGGGGGGGGGGGGGGGACCCCACCCCGACAACC